>VKOC01025057.1:0-38703 GCA_009364415.1 Spea multiplicata
TACTGTATACAGCGCTGGGGGTTATATTACTGTATACAGCGCTAGGTTTAAGGACACAATATTTTTTCCATGGTATCTCATCTTGAAGGACATATCCACACAGCGGCAGTTGTGATAAATCCAGTTTAAACCATTCACAGAACTCAACAGTCTCTTGTTCGGTTACCTTTCCGATGCAGACAGTAATCCACGCACATCAGCTGGCATTAAGACTCATCGGTTTGCCAACGTAAAGGTCTCGCGGTTAATTATTTGCTCCGATTACCCAGGAGCTTTTAATCACACGACGGCGGGCAGCGCTGATTAAATAAAGGTTTAAGCTCCTGGAACAATCCGCGGCGCGTCCGACGGGCATTTACGTCACACTCCAGGATACATGACGCTAATCTCCATTTACATGGGCCTTTCCGTAGGTCACGCGCCCCGAATGGCCGACACCAGCGGGCGAACAATGCCAAAAAGATTATTAAATTCTGGATGTCAGGTACCTGGCTTTCCTGTTTCTGTGGACTACAACTCACAAAATGCTGAGCTATTCTTTGGAACCAATTAGAATTATTGATTTTTCTTTATATATGATGTAATAACTGTGCATGACACAGTGACCCAAGGGTTCAAGTTGTAGTCTCCTCCATTTTTTTTTAATATTTTGGTGTCAGCGGTGGGATATCCAGAGTATAACCCACCTTCTAGATAAAAGCGTGCCTCACCTGTACGGAGCGATCCGCTGACACATCCACGCTGCGTGAAGGTCGCAATCAACGGACGAGAGACCGCAGGACGGGACATCACGGCCGTCAAATAGCACTGGAGCATGTCGTCGCTCTTCTCTTCACTCTGATGGGCGGCAAAGAGCGCGTTAGGCGATCAGGAGTCCGATTCAACCGCAGAAAGAGGCGGCCGCGCGGAAACTTACAGTCAGGTCACAGTTTCTCCCTCGGTTCTTCACGATCACCTTCCCCGTGGAGAGGACGCGGGTCTTCAGAGCCTCCCAGAGTCTGTCGGATAGACCCAGCATCACCAAGACCGCCTCGTCCTGAAGATGCAGCAGAACCTCCCCTGACCCATCCTCAGCCTTCACGCTGAAACGTATGAGTTAAAGTCACTGACGTATAAAATATACACAGAAAACCGAACCAGTAAGACATCGATGAAGATGAATGCTGGGTAATTACCTGGCTCTGGCTCTGAAAGCCCCGGACTGGGATGAGCAAGTGGGGGATCGACTGCAGGCCTAAGACAAAAAAAATCGGAGTTTCCGTTTGGGGATCCAAGGAACCATGATTTGACTATGTTAGAGAGGGGGGCACTTACCTTAGTAAATGTATCCCTGCACAGGGAGCACTCCCAGTACAGAGTCATGCTGAGGACGTGAGACACAGAGCACACTGTCCGCCGAGGAGCGGGGAGCCCTGGGAGTTGCGCGAAAAGGACGAGAGGTGGAGGCAAAGCCTGCAGACTGAGCGAGACCACCGTGATCAGAATGAGGGCAATCGCTTCAATTTACTGCCCTCTTAATCTCCAAAAATGTCCGCTGCTCACCTGTGTTCTGCCGGGAGGCTGAGGACCCTCACGCAGGTAACAGGTGTGCTCCGCAGGTAGACATTGCCAGACCTACGGGCAGAAGAATAAAAACCGCAACATCAAGAAAGGAAGAGAGAATTCTAATTTCTGGAACTCTTCTGCTACATCGTAAGATGGGGGGGGGAAATAATAAATAAAAGATTTCACATTTATCTAGAGGAACCCTTCCTAAGCCCATGACAAATTTTGACCTGAAGGGGATAAAGAAATCCCTTCATGACCCCCAATGCCCTGCCAGAAGAAAAGGAGAAAGGTGCGTGAAGAGGACAACGGTACCTGGACACTTTCCTCTCCATTCCCTGCAGAGACAGAGTGGCCCCTGGGAGCAGCCCAAGAGGATACGGCACCCATGATAGATCCATATAGACAGAAACACAGGCTTGGCTGACACAGTCGCCCAAGGTAACCTTGAGGGAGACCCCATGTGGAAGGAAAGTCTCTGAAGAAGGGAGAAAGCGAGGGTCAGATCAGCCGGGACCACTTTGGAAGATAAGGTTCTTGGTTCCTACCTGGAACACGGGTTCTGGAGGAAATCAGGCGTGTGTTCTGCATGTCGCACATGGAACGTTGGGTCATCACACCATTGACAGAGAGGAGAGACCCTGTGGAGCTAAAATGGACCAGAATAAAGGACAGTCTCTATAACAGTTAATACATTTATTGAAGATATGTGTAACTTGCGCTTTTTAACATAGGTTGAGATAACTTAGGGGAGGAATAATCACTTCCGAGGTGGGTCTCTAGCGTCTAAAAATTGCTTACTTGAATCGGTAACCCTCATTACGGAGTAATATTCAGTGTATAGAACTGAAAAACATGATTCGGGGAGAATGACGAGTTTGCTTTAAACAAGTCCCGTCGGATCTTACGGTATAAGATATCTGCATGTTACAGGTTGGGCTGCACCCGGAGTAACTAATAAGATCAGCTTGGATACAGAGCTAACACTCACTTTAACTTCAGTGCCTCCTCCACAGACAGAGGCTCCTCGGGGGTTGGCAAAGGCTTGGAAGTCTGGGATGGGAAACAAGGAGCTCAGCAGGTGGATACGCAGGAATGATGTACACTCCGCGCATGTATACACTGGTTTAATTACCTCCACGTCTTGCAGCGTCCACTCACCAGGAACACTCAGGCACAGGGGGCTTTGTTGGATGATTTTGGGGGGCTGCTTACTTGGACTGTTAAATATTCCTAGATCCTGTTAATGACACGTGATAAGTAGACTAAGTCATAGTAACTGGGGGGGGTGACAACAGTAACAGAAAGAGTCATCAGTCTACCCCCAAGTCTGCCCCTCCCACTGCAGGGCAACAAAGTCAGGAGGTGCTTTAATTACCCTCTTCACACACCCATACCAAATCCGTGGAAGTGAATTAGTGCTCACCGTGGCTCCGTTTGCAATTAAGCGATACGCTCTGTTGGGCAGAAGGAAATGATGCCAGCGAACAGAGGACCTGGAAAAGATTAACACAATCTGCGGGACGAGAGGGGAGAAGAAATCACACATGGATGCCGCGATGAAACGACGGGAACAAATACACCGCAGCGGGAGCCCAACCTTTGCATGTCGGTCTTGCTCTCTCTTCTCTCCTTCTGCTTCATCTAGTAGATGAGGGGTCCCCAGCCACACGGCCCTGGCCTGGAACCGCAGCCTCCCGTCGTGGTCAGGCAGCTGACCCTCCAGCGCCTCCACCAAAAAGAGACGACACGGCCGAGGCCCGTCAACTCGGGACTTTTTAGAGGAGGGGGACAGGGATGAGGTTGATTGTGGACAGAAGGGACAGCTGTGGTACGGATGAAGGATTCTTACATCGCAAGCAAGGAAAAGAACATATGTCCTGCAAGAGACGCAAGAAGAAGTGGAAATCAAGCATCGGCAAGGTTGTCTGATCCCTCCCTGAGACCGAGGAACTATACCAAGGTGAACGGAACAGACGGTAACTTGAAAATAACCCCCCCCCAAAAAACACAATTATAAATATGAATTTTGCACATCCAGGATCTTTGCTATTGTGCGCTCTACGGAAGGTACATAGGAACCCTTACTTCTTGCGCTGACCCTCTGACTTCCCTTTGTTCTGAATCCTCTCAGAGACCACGCGATACCGACGTACTTCTAGAACACACCCTGCAGAAACAAAGGACTTTATCGTTTAAGATGTAGGACAAAAAAAAAATTTAAGAATTGTCTATTGTTAAGTAACCAAACTCCACCAATCCCAATATCCAGAACAAGGAAGAGGAGATACGTCATGGTTGGCGTGACTAGAATTAAAGAAGACGGCCTGGATGTCGGGTTAAGTATCTTGTTCTCCAAGGAACCGCGGGGGTAAGCGGCTGGGTGGATGTAGGGAGGGAGTAGAAGCAAAGAGTTTGGAGTTTGGTTGCTGGCCGAGAAGCATTTAATAAAACACAGAACGGTTCACGATTACCAATCCATGCGATGGGGGCACGAGGCAAAACCATGCAGGTGAGAGAATCCGTCTGATCCTTCAACTTAAGGGATCCCGAAGAAGAGACGTGAAAAACACCAACCAGGACCTTCGATGGGTGGAAAGACGGAACAAACAGAAGCCTGTTACATTGTTTCCGATCTATACAATGTATGCTACGAGTCTTATGTACACGGCGCTAGTCAAATAGTCAGGTTACAAATTCTATTTCTGAGTTTTGTTTGTCTCGCTGTCACCTGGCAGCAAAGAAATATAAGTCCTGGGTTCTGAACATGCGTTGGAAATGCACACCCACAGAAACGGATGAAAAAAGCAAGAATATCCATTTTTTTTTACTGCTGTAATTGCGTATTTAACATATTAATCCTGTACTTACAGGCCGGTGCAACAGGTCTTGAGAACACAACGAAGAGGAGGACCACTGGAGATCTTGGATTGGATCTTCCGTCTGAGAAGGTCTACTGTTAGATACTAGGGAGGGTAATTTAGCAAAAGGAATTACACACCAAGGGGGTGTCATTGGAGAATACTGAAAGGGAAGAACATCGAGGGGAAAAAGTTAAGATTTTTTCCCATAAAACCAAATATTAGACATCTTAAGCCCACCTCCGGCCCACACAATGGTTAAGCATTCTCTACTTTCTACTGTTAATGCCACCACACTCTCTTACCGTTTGAAGGGGGCAATTGTGTGGGTCGCCAAAGACCTCTTCATGCAAGTGCCTCTCACTCCTCTGTTTTGGGTTTGAGAAAGAGGACAGCGTCTGGCTGAGCAAGTTTTCTGCGATACCCGGGGTCCCGGAGCTGACAGACCCCGAGAGGCAGCGTTGGGTGACATAACGAGGACACAGCCTGCAAGCCAAGAAAGAACCACAAAAAAGAAAGTTACGCCACAAGTCTCTCACAGCGATCGTGCTAAGCAGAAGGAATGGTATCTCAGATATCTCCTCTATCTCCCATACGCTTACTTCTGCCGTAGCTTCTCCATGATGTCCGACACCCACAGATACTCAGGCAGCGCCAGCCGGTACTGTAAGAGGAGGTGAACGTGGAGATAACCGGCTACGGAAGCGGGTAAACACGGGGAGCAGAGTCGGGAGAACTCCACAACTCTCAATCTGCTCCTCAGGCAGCAAGAGAGGACGATGGTGGAGAAGAGCGGGCTGGGAGACTGCTGGAAGTGAGCATCAGAAACCTGAGAGAGCAAGAGAGACGCAGATGAGACAGATGTGCAACGTAGGATGGGTTTTCTGCACAAACGAAGGATCTTTCTTATCTCTGCCCTGACTCCTTGCCTTTCTCCTCATTCTCTCACCTCTACCGTCGCTCCTTCTCTTAGACCCCTTCCTCGGTTGAGTAGCTGCAGGTACGCCGTGCACAGAGTCACCTTCCTGTCCAGTTCGTAAAGGCCGGCACGGGCATCCAAAACTTTGGTCAACACGCCCTGAAGGGAAAAAATGAAACAGAACAAAAAGGTAAAAATGGATGCAAGGAAAAAAATGATTACTTGACCCTAGAACACCTTGAGTGTTGCCTGGAATTCTAAGTTAATTAAGCTGATTGTAGCAATAACAAAAGAGAAGAGGAACACCTCCTGAACGGAAGAGATTTTCACCTTGTATGACAAAATCTTGGACACTTTCTCCTTATCCCCCTTTGGTCTCTGCTGACGTCGGTGGTCATTCTTCACATCGCTGAGAGGCGCCCGGTCCTCCGTCTCCTCCCTGGCGTCAGCGACAGGTAGCGGCAACAACTGCGGAGGCAGGCAAAGGAGGCACGAGGAACCGCTGACAGCAAAAACCCTTTGTTGGGACCCTCGCAGGGTGAACACCGTCAGCGACGTCACTTTGTAGGTCTTGCCTACGCACAGTGCGTGGTACCAAGAGAGCTTGGAGGGGGTCTGTAAAAAAATAAAGGAAAAATGAGACACGGAAAAGGGATGCGACACAAACAGAAAGGAATAACCCGCCTGCCATTTGCCCCAGCGGGGAGGGCACGGGCAGAAGAACCATATTCCTTATATCCATAATCATTAAAACGCTCCCCACCATGGAGACAAATCTACGTGTCGTTAAGAGGAGCTTTTAACATAAATACATTAAATTTATTTAAATCAGGTATTATTTAAACCAATTTATTTGGTAAGTGTAATACCTTTGGAGAGACTTCGTTTAAAAATAAGAGACTATTATAAGTCAAGGAGGCGGAGATCTGCCACAAAGGGCGGCAAAGTTAGCATTGACCTCCTCCATCCATACAAAGGCTGCCTGAACCAATCAACAACAACGAGCAACCCAACAATAGGGGAGATATAACTTAACGGGGAGGAAAAGGAAGCGTCAGTATAGATCAATACGTCACTTACAAACACCGCCCGGATTAAAGTGACACAGAGATAGCAAGTAACACAAACCAGAAGAAATAAATTACGAAGATAAAGAACTCTAACAATCTCTTTTTATTCTCTGGAGCAGCTGCTACGCTCAATTCCTATTAGCTGTTCTGTTGCACCGGAAATTGGTACAAAAAGATATAAAGTCATGGACCGTGAGGGCTCCGGATAACACAAGTACAGAGAAAGAAGTCACCTGTACGATAACCGGGACAGAAGTTTCGGAATCTTCCAGAAAGAAGAAGAACACTTTCTGTCGAACATTCAGGAACGAAGTGACGGACGCCAGCTTCCCGGCTACTGAGACTTGTTCTTTCCGAGAACGTGACCTGGGAAAGAGGAAACGCGAAACTTAAAATCGCACATCACCTGCGTCCAGAACCGCCTGCACGCCATTGCTTACCTGTCGTGTAGATGCAATAAGGCACTTGTAGGTGTGAGGGCAGGGAGCGAAGCAGGATCTGACCTGTCTTCGCTCGGAGGAGGTGGGAAAATACGCAGAGGGGGTTCAAGCACTTCGATGTACCCCCCTGATGAGACCGGAGGACAAGACGGGATGTACGACCAACACGGAAGGAGAACCAGAGCCCCAATTAGAGATAAATCCAGGTGTGACATCTAAAAGAACATCAAGACATATTATATGAATATAATGAATGGGGGTACCTCGCCGTCACCGGACACAGCGGGTATTTACCCACATCATTGCTCACACACGCATGTACACCCTTACCTCACATGGTATGGAGCCACTACCATCTCGAAAATACAAGCTCCCATCATGCTGCGAGCCATCACCGGGGGGCTCATCCGTTATATAACCCAGGAGGAGGAGACGAGCCCTG
Source organism: Spea multiplicata (assembly GCA_009364415.1). NCBI lineage: Eukaryota > Metazoa > Chordata > Amphibia > Anura > Pelobatidae > Spea > Spea multiplicata. Next base: position 7,278 of record VKOC01025057.1, read on the forward strand.
GGGAGAACCTTGTCTGTTGCAGAAGGAGGATCTCGCGCATGTTTCTGCCCTTCCGCGGACCAAGCCTGAAAGCGCTCTGTACCCCAACCCAGGAGAGAGACGCACGGGGAGTGCTGAAGGGAGACGAGCTGGGAAACCGGGGTAAAACTGGAGAACAGGGAGAGAACAGAATAAGACACATTGTAACCTGAGTTAAATTACATTTTAGGTTAAATATTTTGCTCCTCGTTTATTTATATTATAAAAAAACCAAACAAACAATATATATATATATATAATATATATATATATTTAATATAATCTTATTTATTAATTTGCTTATTAATATAATAGTAAATGGGCACGTCTTAGTAAAGGACATCACCCCCGTTGAATATCTGAATCAACCTGGGCTGATAAGGGTGGCATGAGGCGGAGGAAGAGAACTTCGGGAGGGGAGATTAGATAATGCTAGTTGTGCCACCCTATGCCATGTCTGGCCTTCTCGGACATCAAACAGAACCCTAATTCTAAACAAATTATCTCCAATAGAATTACACAAACTATTTAAAAAACATAAGTATGGGGTAGTTCTATGAGCTGTGAAGATAGTTGTTGTCCTTCAAGGATGGATGCAGACCTGTAGCTCAGAGGCAGCTGTGGACACAACCCGCGCAGGCACCTAATGATTGCGTCGCTTAGTTCTGGAAGAGAGGGCTCTTCTCGGTTTATCAGGTAGTCACGGACATGTTGCTGGGTTGCCTTCAGCCACGCGGACACCTGTGTGGAGACAGCATGGAGATTATTCTGCTGGAGGTGACAACGCGAGGTCAGAACATTCCGTTATAGAAGTTGTCCTAGGTTGGCACCAGGTGGCTGGTACTGGCTGAGCGAGTGCGTGAGATGGAGATGAACCTGGGGCATGGCTCTGCCCAGACTCAGCGAAGCTTGTTCTTTGGCCACGCATGTCTTTCTAGAGGTCTTACTTCTAAAGAGTTAGGCTGCTCTAACCCGGACCACTCGGTTCCGCTCCTAACCGGTCATCCGACTTTGCCCCATCCTATAGAATGCCCCTGTCTAGGCCTGTCCGTCTTTCCCCCTGCCTCCAGTTGCTATGTGGTAGCTGTGGACACACGCCTCTGTTGATCAGGGTAGATCAGAGGATCACCCCAACTGCCCCACTAAAGCAGGACAATGGGGCAGCTCAGTAGGACAGTGCCGGAAAAACAGGACTATGCCGCAGAAACCGTGGTAGTTGGGAGGCATTTTTGTTTATTGAAGCCCCAAAGTTTTGGAGCCATCTCCCATACAAATAGCCAGAGGGTTGTGGTTAGAGGCATGATGGGTGGGGGTTGGGGGGCTTTCCCATTTTATTTTTTATATAAGTCTATTGGATGGTGGGCTCCTTAGGCTGGACTGGAATGGAAATATGTTTTATTTTCATTATTTCATTTATAGCGATTTCCTGTTGTTTATATACACACATTATTGTGAATTTCAGCGCTGTGGGACACTGCAACACATCAGGGGGTGCATGTAGATTTGGGACCCAAAGAGGGACTGGCCAAACTTAACAGGGACACCTAGGAGGTATGCGAGATATGGAATGCAGTACAAGGTGAGGTTGGGGCTGCACGACTTACCTGGGCCCCTGGGGGGTCCTCTATCTCCATGGTAACATCAGTCCATGTGGGTTATTCCCTCCTATTTGTAAATAATGGTAAAACCCGGAAATGAGGCAGGGCCATGGCGCGCTGGCGGAAGTAGACGCACGGTGGTGGATTGAAACCTGACAGGAATCATACGCCACCTGGTGGTCAAACCTGAGGAATATAATCTATAGTAATGTTCCTAATGAGCGCTGTATGAGGTAGCGTGGCCGAGCGGTCTAAGGCGCTGGATTAAGGCTCCAGTCTCTTCGGGGGCGTGGGTTCGAATCCCACCGCTGCCATCTCCTTTTCGTTTTTACGTATATATAAAATAAGCCTCATTACGCCTAATCTAATTCGTTATATGAAACCAGTCTGCTTTTATACCGCTGTGAGTGAGTACGAGTTATAGCATGCCAAGCAACGTATCATCAAGCTAAATATAGGCGTTTTGCATTTTACTAGCGGAAATGTAGCCGTCTTACTCTGATACTACATATACGAATATAAATATGTGTTAAAAGCTCAATAGCTGAGTGGAACGTTTTGGGTTTATATATATAACGCCCCTGTGTATTTAAATGGGGATGGGGAAAAAAATAAAAATTGGGCTCGTCCGGGATTTGAACCCGGGACCTCTCGCACCCAAAGCGAGAATCATACCCCTAGACCAACGAGCCAGCTATACATTCGCTTTGGAAATGAGCTTGTGGAGCATTCCATAGCCAGAGAGGCTATATCTGTTTTTCCTTTCCAGGATACTTGAGTGAGTTTTCCTGTCTTGGTTTGGAAAGCCAGGGTTTATAGTAACACTTTAAGACTTTCCAGTTGAACAGCTCAGACATGAAAGGTCCAGTATTTGGAATTTTTTTTACCAATAAAATAGCCTTAATCTGAAGTATTCCTTTTCTAATTGAGGGGAAAAATGAGGTATCTGATGCATTCCTTGTAATGAAGAACGCAATTCACTGTTTCTGTTAATTCTATTCACTTCCGGATTGCTCTGACAACACTGACACCAAGTGGTAGCGTGGCCGAGCGGTCTAAGGCGCTGGATTAAGGCTCCAGTCTCTTCGGGGGCGTGGGTTCGAATCCCACCACTGCCATCTTTTATTGACAGACAATTGCCAATGACGCTTCCTCTATTAAACAGTACAATCGCAACTTTATTGACACAAGCGTTAAACATTAACAAAGCTTTTGTGCGTACATGAATTACCTCTGTGTGTTTGTTGGAAAAAGTGTGTGCGTGTGCACAGGTATTCCCCAGAACTAGGATGACCATGTGTTTTTTTTCCCCAGGGCGCATATAATTTTAACATGTGAAGTGCTGTCCGATGTGAGGGTTGCATAAACCCACAGCAGAGAATCAGCTACTTGGTTATACACAGAAGCGGGCTCAGCCCAGGGACTCTGGGGTAAGCCGCGCTTATCGGGTAACAAAGCGGAAACTCACACAGCCCACTCCCCACCCATTTCTCCATTAAAAATTCCATAGCAGGATTGCCCACCAATGTCAACAGGATCTCCTATCCGCATCCTGCACTGGATGCTACAGGTAGCCGGAGCCAGAAAGTTCCCAGGTATGCTCATCTGTCCTACATTTTTGCAGCAGGGGACTGCGCCCATCTTGGACTTGCTGCCATAGGCCTAGACAGCCTAGGCCAGAACATATCACTGGTTATGTGGGACACCATTATATGGCCCATGTTATCACACAGGTGTTCTGCTTTAGGCACCATACATTTTAGGATGTATCTTTTGCAATTCCACTGTATGGATAAAAACATTTGAACAAGTTTCACCAGAAATATTAATCTTTGGAGAAGGTGGGCATCATAAACAGGGACCAGAAAAGCTGGTTTTGAACAGGCTTGACTAGTTTGGTTAAAAATATATATAGTTTGTGGTGTTACAAATATTTTGGGTTTTTTTTCGTAATCTATTTTACTACTGTATTTATTTATGTTTTTACATGCGTACGTCTGGTAGCGTGGCCGAGCGGTCTAAGGCGCTGGATTAAGGCTCCAGTCTCTTCGGGGGCGTGGGTTCGAATCCCACCGCTGCCAAATAGTAGTTTTCTCAGTGTACAATATGTTAAATGAACACACAGTATAATCTATATTATACTGAAAAAAATAGTTGCTTCATGAAATCTCTGAATTGTTACGTTTATTTATAAGCATCAACCAGAAAGACTGGTGAACCCAGACTTCCTGGAATCCAGTGGGGTGTAACTGCGACAAGGGCCCGTCTCCCTAGGGCAACCCCTGTGACCACTTGTTCCTGTCCTCTCGTGTTGCTTAGCGTGACACAAATAAGCTGTTTGGGGGCACTGACAAATTGGGAGCAAAGATGGCACAGGCATGTGGATTAGGATGGCACTGATTAGCTGCTTGAAGGCAAAGGTGACACTCACAAGCTGTTTGGGGACAAAGGTGGCACTGTGGGACATGTTGCTTGGTGAAGTTAGGGGGGCACTGGGACAATTCTCGCACCGGGCCCTGTGGCTTCTAATTACTACCCTGCTGGAAGCACCATAAAAGTTTCTTGATTCAAGGTAACAATTATTAACTTTTCTCCTGTTCTTATAGTATGACTTTGTTTACTTTGCAGGAGTTTATTTTCCAGTTTCTACAAATAGCAGCAAATGACCTCACACTATGTTAACAACTGCTATGATAAGAAGTGGATAACAAACAACAATGTATTATAATATACACATTGTGGAGCTCTCACAATAACTAGTGGCTCTCAAATGAAAACCAAACCTTCATTAACTCCAAATATTAAAAAAAATATTAAAATAATAACATTATTGTTATCGTGCTATGGAATCTCTGCTGCCACTTTATAAGTGTAATGTAATGTAACGATCCTGAAAAAAAAAATTAAATATATATATATATATAATTTGTGTTGATGAAAATAAGGTTATAATTGCAAAAAAAACCTTTAGGGTACAAAATATCGAGTTGGTACAGCCTCCATAGACCACATTAAAAGGCTCTGTATGCCTTTAAGAAGTTGGATAAGAGATGGAGCACAGGTGGCTGCAGAAGGAGCAGCTGGGGGGGCACTGCCCTAGGTCAGGCCTAGGACACCACCCAAGGTAAATAGGCCTCTTCTCCATTTAACACCTCCTATAATCACCTCCTAGGAACTTGCTGACACCCGAATCCACCGGGTCGCGAGATGCAAGGTCCTGATACGCCCCACTCCCGGCCCATTTCCCACGCCAGCGAGAAGTCCTGGTCGGTTCCCGCAAGGATAGGGTCCAGGTAGCCAGAACCCAAAAGTTCCCAGGTATGCCTATAATGTCCCAGTCTCCTCAAGTGCTGTGTAGTGGGCCACAACAGAAAGAACCGGTTGTACCCCTTCACAGCAGACTCATACCCTATAACTCCTTCTATTACCCCATATAACTCCTTCTATTACCCCATATAACTTGTTCCATTACACCGTATAACCTTCCTTGTAACTTCTAGTATTATCCTTTATTATCCAATATAACTTATAATATTACTCCATATCACCCCTCTCTATAACTCGTATTCGACCAGTGGTCTCAAACTCCAGTCCTTGAGGGCTGTAAACAGACCATCAGACATCCCAGTCCAAGCGCTGGCATCCAAAACATTACAATCGTTAAATTATTTGTTTTTAGGCACACACAGAATTTGTAACCCCTGAGGCCTTACGTGAAAGACTACTGGTTTGTACTGGCAGCATAAGGTGGCAGGTCAGACCAGTTTGTTGTTTATTTAAACTAGTTTTTCCTGGTACGAGACTCAACCCAAGAGACAGAGATAATAGTTAAAATGGAGCAGCCTTGCACTTGAAGACATTCGTAAACTAGGTACTGCCTGGCTTGGATTATAAGGAATCTAAATTCTCTATCATGAGCGCACCCCGTGGTTTTTTATGCCGGGCAACAGGTACAGAGACGCATTTCCTATACTCATTTTCTATATTTCTATCTCCTTCCTCTCTACAATTTCCCCTTCACATTTTAATAGATCCTCAAAACATGGTGCCTTCTCCCCACCCCCTTCTCTGTTTTGTCTCGATATCCGTGGTCAAGCTTTCTCGTTTCGTGCGCCCACACATATTATATATCGTTTTTTCAGGACAAACAGGGCTTTTTTTAGATACCATTATTTTTATCATATCATCTAAACAATGATACAATATGGCGATTTTTGTGACTTTCTCACTTTTTTTTAAAAAAAACCTTGTACTCATCTGCAAAAACTAATGAAAAAAACTGCTAAATAGATTCTACTATTTGTCCTGAGTTTAGAAATACCTAATGTTTTTATGTTTTTTTGCTTTTTTTTGCACGTTATGGGGCAATAAGTACAGTAGCGTTTTGTTATTTCAAAACCATTTTTTCCCCGAAGCTGGTCATTTTGCCCAATGTGCTATTTTGGGTATCTTTGAAGCCGGCCAATGAAATTTACCCCATCAAACCATAGATTTTTAAAAACTAGACACCCCAAGGTATTTCAAATGCTGGTGTTTTAACCCTTTCCATGCACGAATTTTACCACCAGCCTTTGTCAATCTTTATGGTAGTAATTTTTATTTTTCACACACGTTGTAATTCAGGTATAAATTCACCGCTCCTGGTATATGTCCGTGTCAAACAACACCCCAATATGTGTTCAGTAACATCTCATGAGAGCAGTGATACCCCACATGCATGGGTTTGTTGGGTTATTTGTGAGGTTAAAGGCCACCTTTGTGAGGTGTGTATTTTTTGCCATTTAGACATCTGGTCAGTTTGTGCCCACTTGGAAGCCATTTGAAGCCGGCCAATTCAATTTACCCCATCGAATCATACATTTTTTAAAACTAGGCACCCTATGGGCATTTGTAATGATAATATTTTAACTCTTTCCATGTGGGAATTTTTGTGAAGCTATATCTCATAAAATAAAACTTATTTTTGTTTATTTTTTTGGTGACAGTGGGGAATTTTTACATGTTACCATTTGCTTGTGCCCACAAATAGCCTGTTTGTGCTATCTTTGTGTCAAAACAGCTTGTCAGTGCCCACAAACAGCCTACCTGTTTAAACTTCGCCCTCAAGCAGCCTGCATGTTCCATGTTAGCCACCAAAAAAGATGAGCAGAAGAGAAAATCCTGGTGGTGTGGAGGGGGCAATTTGCGAGGGGGGACTCACAGCATAGTAGCTCATAGATATAGATACAACATTTTTACTGTATCAACCTTTCTTCCATTACAGTCACTGCCAAGGGATGTTGCCCATGTCCCGTAAGAGATATCACTGCAAGTCTTGGTGACACTGTCCTTCTTCCCTGCTCTTTCACGTGGGAACCAGAAAAAGACAATGTTCTCAAAGTTTGTTGGGAGAAGAAGCTGGGACCTGGCAAAACAATCCAGGTCCATTCTCAGATGGTTTCATGTGACAAGGTTGAACAAGATGATGATTATGTTGACAGAACTTCCTTGACACCAAACTGGGATAAAGATGGAAAAGGTACCTTAGAGCTCCGTGACATCAAGGCCTCGGATAATGGCGTTTACACCTTCTGGCTTGGTGGACCAAACCCCATGTGCTGTGAAGTTAATTTAACAGTAGTGGATACGGTGCAAGCAGTAGAAAAAGGGGATTGACTGTTGTGAATCATTGTATAAAGAAAGAAAAGATGATTGGACAAATTTGGGGCCAAACGGTCAACATCAGATCTCTTAAGAGATCATTGAAACAAATGAAAGGAAATGGTCATGCCCACCCGGCACCTGCGATCTTAGTTCTTATTCGGAATATCTAGGTTTACATTGTCCAGAACTGATAACTTGTTCCACGATGTAGTACGTAAGGAAGAAAGTAATTAAAAGGTCAATTAGTGTCCTATAGATCCCCACCAATGTAAAAACTCTTATTAAAGTACTTTGTGAATATCTTAATATATATTCTGTACCAATGCTCAATCAATGGGGGGTGGAGGGTCTTGTTTTAATGAAATATGTATAGAATGTGCACTTTGGAGAGAAGGTGATGTGTTTAGCCCGGGAGCTGATTATTATTATTATATATTTGCCATTCTACATTATTGTTGTTTTTTCCCCTGTTTGCATAAGCACCTAATTATTTTGCTTGTGTGTGTAATGTCTCGTTATAAACATCTTGTCAGTGCCAAATATGTCCCCAAACAGCTTGCCTGTGCCATTTTTGTGCCAAACAGCTTGTCAGTGCCCACAAACAGTGCCTTCTGTGGCCCCAAAAATTACTTGTTACAAAACAATGGAAAATGTAACCATTTTAAAAAAATAAATCTGTGTTCTTTATAGTTTTTCAATCATTACTTGTTACAAAAGTTAAACCCTTTCAGTGCAACACATTTTTAATTTCCTGCTATTAATAGTCAAACACGAACAATGTCACCCATTTTTTACAACTTAACAGCAATGGCACTGCAGCTCAGTATTGGAGAAACTTTCGTTCTGAAACATTAGGCTTTTTTGTACTATGTTTGCCCCAGTGTGCCTTTGCCATATTTGCCCCAGCCAGTTTGCCTGTGCCATCTTTGTCCCCAAACAGCTTGTCAGTAATAATAATAATTCTATGAACTGTGCTTGTAGATATGAATGTAAAAATGTATTTATAAAATCTATTTGTGGTATATGATCTCCAAATGTAAAAATAAATCTATTAATAAATAAAACTCTGTTCATGGTAATGGTTACTAGTGATATAAAAAAGAGGCTTGAAGTGCATGTTCTAGCAACAGAGTGAGAAAAATTTGAACTTCTGTAATATTCTGTGAAATTTTTTAAATTTGTTTTTTAATCTGCATGATCTCACAACAATGACACATTCACAACCCCACCTTGTCAAGACGAGGTGGCCGAGTGGTTAAGGCGATGGACTGCTAATCCATTGTGCTCTGCACGCGTGGGTTCGAATCCCATCCTCGTCGAAATCCCTGTTCCTTTTCAAACTAGTATTATAGAAGCCGTGATTCAATAAATAAAACATAGCTGTCACTCTACTCATGTGGTGCAGCATGTTGGTGGTAGTTCAGCACGTGGTTGCTGCCACATCATGTTTTAAAATCCAGCCTCACCCATAAGACAGTTTCGGTATTATCACACTGGAATTCCAAGCCTGTAACCAAGCTAGAGGCTAATGCACTGTCATCAGACCATGTGCAGATCAGCAACACATCTTGGCTCGTTGGTCTAGGGGTATGATTCTCGCTTTGGGTGCGAGAGGTCCCGGGTTCAAATCCCGGACGAGCCCACATTTTTATTGACAATTAAGGACAGCTCATTGGAGGACTTCTAAAATGATAAATGGTTTGCATTTCTGAGAGATCAGCCTAACAAGAGAATCTCGGTGCAAACACTGCTTAAATAAACAATAATAATAATGGGTAAAAGAACAGACTGATGTCAGGAGCAAAACTAGGAAAGGTGAGGAAAAAGAGCTGGGGAACAGCTTTGTTGAATAGGTGGGTCTTAAGGAATTATTTGAAGGACAAGACACAGGGGATTGAACATGTCTGCAAGACAAATAGTTCTACAAATGCTCTGTACTACATTGTATAGCATAGCTCTGGGAGTCCAACATGCGGCCCGCGGGACCTCAATGTGCGGCCCGTGTGAGATTGGCAGCCAGGGCAACAAGGACCAAAAGAGCCCTGCTGCTTACCTGTGGGAGGGTCTTTTGTACTGCACAGAGGAAGCAGAACCCAGCAGAGTCACGTGACTCTGCCGCAGTCCTGCTTCCTCTGTGCAGTACAAGAGAACGCATAGGGAGGCCGCGCCCCCTGCTGAAGTCTGTGAGCAGCATCGAGAGAGCTGTAGTGCAGGTAAGGGGGTGGGGGAGGCTGTTTGAATGAGTATGCGTGATTGAGGGAATGAATCTGTAAATTAATGAATTAGAGTGTGTGTGATAGCATGGATATGTAAGTTGGGGGGCATGGTACAGGGTGGCTGTAAGTGATTTGCAGACCCCATACTGCTGGCAGCGTCAATATACAAGGGGGGTTTTGGCTAAGTGAACCCTGAATTTTCGGTTTTGGTTCAGAATTTTCATTTTGGTGCATCCCTAGAATAAATAGAACTATTTCATTTTTACCTATCCAGAATCCTGAATGTGTAGTCACAAAACTTTATAGGCCCCATTTATCTTAAAACCCATAATTTTAGTTGTATTTAATGAATGTTAATGTTTCATGTGTGTACTCACCTACTCATGATCCTCTATCGCTCTGCAACCTTTGCCCTCACAACCTGGCAGCTTCCTGAATATCAGAATATTGCAGGGATTACATAGCATATATAAAGATGTCTCAAATGGCTACCGACCAAAATGTGGCCTTATTTCCAGCAATACATGGCTTCACATATAGGACATCTGGTGACAGAGTAGGGTAAAACTTGTCTGGACTAGACAGGGAAGTTATAACCGCAAAGGAGGGGCAACTCCGCATTAATGCCCATAGTTTTGGAAAGGGATGCCGAATCAGCTCATATTTTTCGGCTTGGACGAAATTCGGGGGCCTTTTTTTTCTTTGGAATTACATTTGGGATGCATTCCCAAAGGCGGAGGTCCCCCGAAACCTTCTGGACTCACCTTTCATTGTAGAAATTAAAAAAATAGGTTCCCCCAGAGTAAGGAGGGTCAAAGAAGTGCAGCAGCTGCAAAGGGGGACCGACTACATATTAATGTCTATGTATTTAGAATGCAATGTTGTCAAAGTTGTGGTTTGGTGCAGTGGTCAGGTGTCCCAATACTTTTGTTCATATACTGTATGTTTTGGGCCCACTAACAGAGGTTGAGAGACAGCCCAGTTTGAAAACAATATCAAGTTGGGTAGGAGGAAAGAGTTACATGTTTTTCTTCATTTGCATTCCCTACTGATTTAGGCACAGTCTCTGAGCACAGGGGAGGGTTTGAAGTGCGGTTTAGAAGTGAAGTGCATTTAGTAGCGTCAACCACCAAATTCAACAGTCAATTGTGGAAATAAAAACACAAACCTTGTGCACCTGTGCACCTGTGCATACCGAAGATGGCTCGTTGGTCTAGGGGTATGATTCTCGCTTTGGGTGCGAGAGGTCCCGGGTTCAAATCCCGGACGAGCCCAATTTTTAGAATTGTTGATGTACCGCTCTATTTATATACAGAATAATACACACTTCAGTTGTGTTGATGTAGACGAGGTGGTCGAGTACTTAAGACACTGGACTACTGATCTATTGTGCTTTGCATGTTAAAAGCTAAATCTTTAAGGAGAATTCCCACCATCCTGTGCAATATTTTTTTAGTTAAGTATTTATCTTAAAACTTATCATTTAAAAAACCAAAAACCTAATAGATGGTAATGTTTCACATGTGTGTTCACCTATCCATGATCCTCTGTCACTCTCCAACCGTAGAGGCGTCGCAAGTCTCTTGTGACACTTGGATGGCGTCTTTGTCCCCAAAGATTTGCCAGTGTGCTAAAACTTTAACTTGATGTAGACGAGGTGGTCGAGTGCTTAAGACAATGGACTACTAATCCATTATTATTTGCATGTCAAAAGCTAAATCTTGTGCAATATTTTCTTTAATTGTCCCAAAAGACTTGTGAGTGTGCTAAATTCCAAAAGTTATGTAGACGAGGTGGCCGAGTGGTTAAGGCGATGGACTGCTAATCCATTGTGCTCTGCACGCGTGGGTTCGAATCCCATCCTCGTCGAATGTTTTGGCTTTTACTTATTAATACATTCATTGGTAGATCAGTGCCAGTAGGGTACATAGTAATAGCAGGTATGTGTTAGATGAAGCAGCAAAGAGGAGGACGTACCAGAACTTTTGCATGAATGTCTTTCGTCTGTGTGTACTGCCTGTAGTAACTTCTTTCATAGTATATTTTAGCTTTTACTGCTTCATAAATTAATCAGTATTGTTCGATGCGCTAGGTCTTGATGTATGCTTTGTCTCTTCTTCAATTGAGTCTTGGGATTTCAGTACAAGGCATGTGCATGTCATGGCTCGTTGGTCTAGGGGTATGATTCTCGCTTAGGGTGCAAGAGGTCCCGGGTTCAAATCCCGGGCAAGCCCCAATTTTAGTAGTGTTGATATGTGGACGAGCCCCAATTTTAGTAGTGTTGATATGTAACAATTTACCTTTTTTCATTGGTTACCCTATCACTTAAAAAAAGAACCATGATTTTTTATCATATGAACAAAAATACAAATTGTCACTACATTGTTTCAATTTTCTAAAAGCTGAACAACCAAATTCACTAAATAAAAAAAAACTAAATTTTAACACTTTTGTATTTGTTTTAGATCACTTGTGTGCAACTTGGCTCGTGGCAACTTGGTCCTATGTGTCAGCATATGATTAGAGAAAGGGCACTTGTAGGGAAAAATAGGTGGTTCCCCAGGCTTCCTGATAAATTTAATATAGAAATTATTATAGGCTTGTCGGTGGGCTAAAACAGCTTGTTTGCACCGGAAAAGCTTGTCATGCGTAGAAGAGAAAATCATGGTGGCATGGAGGGTGGGTGATCTCTCATCTGGGGAGGGCCAAGACCATGTGCACACGGTCATAGCAACTTGGCTTGTTGGTCTAGGTCCTAGGGTATAATTCTGGCTTTGGGTGTTACAGGTCCAGGGTTCAAATCGCGGATGAGCCTATGCTTTTGATTTGTTGATATACTGCTGTATTTATTTACAAATTGGTACACTCCTGGGAGAGTTTTATGTAGACGAGGTGGCCGAGTGGTTAAGGCGATGGACTGCTAATCCATTGTGCTCTGCACGCGTGGGTTCGAATCCCATCCTCGTCGTGTATTTTGGCTTTTACTCCAGCGAAATGGAGAATGTGCCTGAACTTTTGCATGGGTGTCTTTTGCCTGCAGTAACTTCGTTCTTACTACATATTGGCTTTGTCTCTTCTTCAATTGAGTCTTGGGATTTCAGTATAAGAACACTGCCTATCTAGGCTCGTTGGTCTAGGGGTATGATTCTCGCTTAGGGTGCGAGAGGTCCCGGGTTCAAATCCCGGACGAGCCCACTTTTAAGTGGTGTTGATATGTAACCATTTACCAGTTTTCATTGACAACCCTAATGTCTATAGATTATTAGTGAGCTTTTTAATAGATGTAAAAAACTTTAAAAAAATATACTTAATTACAGGTAAAAATATCTTTTACATCATTGCTATTATCACGGATTGTAATTTGCAGTATCACAAGCCATCATAGACAATAATGAAATATATTATTTCCCCAAAAGAGGGATAATCTCTTCGATATTGAAGTAGACACATTTCCCCTCTATTCAGAATAACAGAACACCGTTATATTAACCACCACTTGTTGCTGTGGTCCAACTGGTCCCTGTAGAAATATAAATCCAGGTTCAGTGGAAAAACTGGAGGGAAGAAAAATGTTTCTTCGACATAAAATTAGCCAGGAGAAGATAGGAAATATGAAAATTATTAGATAATCATAGTAATTATGTGGGTAAAGATATGATCCAAAATCTCGTAAACCCAAAATCAATTCTTTCTCTCCATTTCACCTTATTTTCCCCAACTTTGTCTAAACATAAACTTTTAAAGACTATGCTTATTACCATAATCTCAGCCTATTGATTGAAGTCCTCCAATCAAAATTGTGGATATTACTCATATAATCAGAAATGTCATAGCATATTTACATCATTTTATTTCCATTACTCACCACTGAGAGACACTCAGGCCTAAGGAATAACATCTGGTGTTTTCCCTCGACCAGGTAATGTATCTCTAGAAAAGAAAATACCTTCTCAGTAAGATTGGTTTCAATGGCCTTGCAATGTAACAACCCGTGGAATTTACATTCATAGAGATAAGTAATTTGTAATCCCTAAACTTTCCCATACTATTGAAATTAACAATTTATTTAATCAGGAAAGACTTGCTGAAGCAGCTACTTCCATCAAAGCTCCTTTGTTCTTAATTTAGAGAGAAATGGAACAAAATCCTTAATATTATTTAAAGCAAACAAGATGGCTCTGACGCCATTTTGTGTGAGTGTAATATTCTAAAATATACTACACCCTAAAATATCATTATTAGGATAACCTTATTTTTCAGATGAATTTAACCTCTTGCCTATTAATTAAGACCTAACCGAAACAGTAAAAACTATACCCATATCTGGGAACCTCTAGGCTCCAGCTACCCGGAGCCTTCCCTTGCGGGACAAGGCCAGGACTGCCCACTGACGTCGGTGGGCGCTTCTGCTGATGTCGGCGGGCGCTCCCGCTGATGTCAGTGGGCGTTCCCGCTGATGTCAGTGGACGTTCCTGCTGATATCACAGGAAACACCCACATTTAAAGGGAAAAAGGGGCGGGGAGTCAAGACCCCACTCCTGCGACCCAGAGGATTTGGGTGTTGACCCGGAGAACCGGAGAAGCGGAGAAGCGGTGCTTCACCCGAAGATCTCTGGGTCAAACCTGGAAAGTTGTGAGGTACGACTATACCTTGTAGTAAATAAGTATCGCTAAAAGAAAAAGGAATGTGTTTTTGGAGGAACCATACAAGTGTGACCTTGCCGAAAGAGAGGGAGTTTAGTTAAACTGCTACTTTTCAGGATGTGTTTAAAAAGAAAGAAGTCCTCAGTATTGCCCACGTGAATGCAGAAAAACATGTAAAATGTGTGATAATAAAGTGCTAAGTAGACGTGAGGTTTAATACCTGTATAAAAAGAACAGCAAACAGTGTGGAGTAACGATTCATCGGAGGTGCCGTACAGTCTGTCGGCTAAAGTCTTGTCAATGTGAAATGGTAATGTTTTACCGGATATGAGCTGTAATAAAGAATGGTGAGTTAGAAATCTATTTGCCATTTTGCCAGCTTGTAAAAACCCTCTCATAGGGTTATTCTTTTAGGGAATGTGTGATGAATAAAGCACAAATACGAGGGTATAGAAAAATGTATATTGAAATTGAATTAGGTCACTGCTACAGGTTTATAGTAGTACAGGTTGAGAAAAGACTTGCGTTCCGTCAAGCTCAACCCTTTTCCTGATCCTTGTTTACCGCTGTTGATCCAAAAGAAGGCAATAAAACATATAACATACACAAAACATTTGATAATAATACAAAACAAAGGGCATACGTAAGCACATCCTTGGGAAACTTCTCTCAGCTCACAGGCTTCTCCCGGACGCCATTTTGCGCAGCTTCGTTCTGAGTCTCCTGACCCCCAACCGATTATCCCAGAATCCCTTGTACCTTCCAGAAAGTGGTTCACTCGAGTGGTGTATTTTCACACAGACCGTCTATCTCCTCCATTACATGGTCATACAGGACATCTCTGGAAAGAAGGGTATTCTTCACAGAGATTCCCTGTATGACCAAGTTATGGAGGAGGTAGACGGTCTATGTGATAATACAGTATCTTTTGCCCCAGCTGTCTGACCCCCTGTGGGGGTTCCAAACCCTTTGTAGTGCATTACTATGCAAATGACCTTACATTGTGAAACCAGATTGCTTATCTTACGTACACCCAAAAGCATATATTTATATATTAAATGTAATATCACATTTAAAAGGCGCCTTTCATTTCTTACAAGCTTATTGTATATGTAGCTAAAGACAGGGTAATGAAATTAGACCAAAACTATACATTAATGCATTTCTATTTCCGCAAAATCCAATTTTCAGTTTAATTGTATTTTTTGAGACTTTTTCTTTACTGCGCCTAAATACATGTTTTGGAGCGCTTGGGCGACAAACGTTCTTATTGGAGAAGGCAAGTTTTAAAATTCTACATATTGTCGTGGAATTTCATCTTTGCAGCGATGGAACCCACGTAGAAATAAAGTACCCTTTCTGCCATTTACGATATGGTAATAGGGAAATGTATAATATAGTGACATTTTGTTTTTTGTTTTGTTTTTCTTTTAGTTCACGTGACATGCTTGATTGTATATATATATATATATATCTATATGCTCTGGCATTACTTGGATTACAGTTATGCTTATGATTGCTATAGCAACAATAAGTGTAACTACTTATTCATCATTTTACTACTGTATAGCAACAAGATGGTGTCCGCCCGACAACCAAACTAAAACTGAAATGTTTTTCTCTGCAGCGCCCCTAAAGACAGAAATGTATATTGCTCTTATTTGAGAATTACATTCTCAGAATTTGAATTGTATTACAGGATTTGCTTGTCTTCTGGTGAGAGAACTTGCAATGATTTGAGTCTCAGAAGTTATATACTAAAAAAAAGTTATATAGTTTGAATAGTTATGAAGTCATAACCGTATTATTTATCATTGTAAAAGAACATATTCAGTGCTGCAGAATCCGATGGCATTATAGAAAGCAATAATAATAATATTCCACTGTATGTCAACTGGGAAAAAACTAGAAATCTGACAAAATAAATTATTAACGTATAAGTAAATTATGTAAGGTTAAATAAATAACATTTACTGGACAGATATGGTTCAGCATAACTCCTATCACCATATACTGAGCCAGACATTGATGATGGAACAGCGTAACTCCCATCACTATACATTGAAACAAAGAAAACATAAAGCATTTTTGCATTGGTTTAGGTAATTTGTGCAACTCTGCTAAATATCTTGGCTCGTTGGTCTAGGGGTATGATTCTCGCTTAGGGTGCGAGAGGTCCCGGGTTCAAATCCCGGACGAGCCCGACTTTTTTTTTCTAGTTTTGACACGAAGCCTATTGACAACCATATCACCCGAAAGCAGTGCTATGAATTTAAATCATATGGCAGATATTTGTAAACTGTAAGAGTTGTAGAAATGACTCAACTATTTAAAAGCAAAAATCTTAAAGCAGAACTCCTGTCATCTTGCCCAATATTTTTTTAAGTATTTAAGTAATACATCCTTAGTGCTTTATCCTAAAACCCATATTTTTTTAATTTTACTTAATGAATGTTAATGTTTTACATGTGTACCTACCAACCCATGATCCTCTATCACTCTCTAACCTCTGCCCTCGCAACCTTGAAGCTTCTTGAAGATCAAAATACCTAGATTACTGATTTGAATTGACACACCAGAGGAGGGGCATTAAGCATATATGGGGGGACAGAGTGGCATATCTGGGGGGGCAGAGTGGCATAGCTATAAGTAAGGTGTATTATGAATTAAGGAGAGACCTTAAAATGGCTATTGGTTTTCCAAATTTCTGTTTGTATATACGGCATATACAAAAAAAGGCACACCTATATTGCATTCTGTAGACGAGGTGGCCGAGTGGTTAAGGCGATGGACTGCTAATCCATTGTGCTCTGCACGCGTGGGTTCGAATCCCATCCTCGTCGAAACTTTTGGCTTTTTCTTATTAAGACATTGTGCGTTTAGTAATTCTTTCGGTGCCGAGGATCTGCAGTAGGTGCTTGCTGTCTCCCATTGTCAGAGAAGGAGTTAACCACTGAATTTCACAACAACTTGCAACGGCTCGTTGGTCTAGGGGTATGATTCTCGCTTTGGGTGCGAGAGGTCCCGGGTTCAAATCCCGGACGAGCCCGCTTTATTTTACTGTTGACCTTTTGCATGTTGGTGTTGACAGCCACTCAAAAGGAGTTCTATGTCTCTTAACCAAAATGCAGCCTTATTATAAGCTATATACGGCTTCAACATTGAAGCATCTGATGTCAGAGTAGGATAGTGCTTACCGATCTAAAATGACAAGAATAAAAAGTGATGTGCACCTGGAAACTACTTTAAATTGTAGTAGTGCTGCTAGCGCTCACACAATAGGACTCCACCAATGATTAAATATACGTGAATTGTCTGTGTGGGGACAAGTATGCTTGATACGCCATCTTCAGCTGCATCTTTTGGTATGGACCAAATGGTTCTGCTGTCAAATTCTTTGGTTGAATATTTCTATGTGCTGGCTGGGAATATCCTATAGATAGTCACTGTACTTTTTATGAGGTCTTCACAGTTAAGGCAGTGTGCATGGTCTGGTACACACATTTTGTAGATAAATAACTCGATGACGTCAGTCTAAATTGTCAGTCTAGGGGATTATTCCAATCTGCTTGTGTAAAAAGTGCTAAATTGGGATCTTGCAAGGCTTTGCATTTGTATGCGAACCGGGGAATGTGTATATTTCGACACCTTTCTCTACTAGATACTACAGACAAAATTCTAAAGTTATGATATTCAAAAAAAGGGACAAGATCATTTATTCCCCTTTTCTGCTCAACTGTTAAAGCATCCCGAGGGTTATTGCAAAATGGTTGAAAGAAAGAAGTTTTCCGCTGCAAACCAATATGGATCCTGACCAGTTTCCACGCTCTTATTGTTGAAAAAAGGAGTGGTTTTTTTTTAACTGGTGGTGGGAGTTGGGCAAAACAATATAAAGCTGCTACATTGTAATCCTGTACTATGGGTCGGTTTAGGCCCAGTCTTGTTGTAAGAAATGATGACCCTCTTACAAGGTTATTCTTTTGTGGAATGTGTGACGAATAAAACACATAACAAGTCTATAGAAAAACATACCGTTTTTCGCCATGTGTAAGACGCACCTTTTTTAGAAAAATTTGGGGTCTAAGAACTGGGTGCGTTTTATGCAGTGGTGGTAGATTATTTTTTTTTAAAAAAATCTACCACCACTGTATTTACCGGAAAGGGGACCTGCTGCTTACCTCTGTGTTGCTCAGCAGCGTCTCTTGATCCGTCGAGGCGACACAGGAACCCAGTGGAGTCACGTGAATGTACATCACATCCTGTTCCTGTTCCAGCAACGCAGAGGGAATCAGTGGCCCCCACAAGAGTCTGTGAGTGGCACCAGAAGATCTGCAGTTCAGGTAAGGGTGGGGGAGTAAATGAATGAATATATGTGTGCGTGTGTGATAGCATGGATCTGTGTGTTGGGGGCACAGGGAGGCTGAAAGTGATGTGCATGTATCGTAGTCCCCAACCAATTATCCCAGAATCTCTTGTTCCTCAAGTGGTTCACCCGACCCGTCTTTCCAGAGATTTCCTGTATGACCCAGTTATGGAGGAGATAGACATGAAAATGAAAATTTGTGTACATGAAAATACACAAATCTATGTGAAAATACAGCATCTTCTGCTTCAGCTGTCGGACCCCCAGCTGTGAGTATCCCATCTCTGTTGGAGCCTTTCATTCCAAACCCTTTGTAGTCCATTACTATGCAAATGACCTTACATTGTAAAACCAGGTACCTCACCTTACAGAAACCCAAATCTTCCCAAAAGCATTACGAATAAAATGTAATATCCCATTTTAAAGGCACCCTTCATTTCTTACACTGTTGAAGAGTAATTGTAGAAAAGCACCTTTTATGTCCCGGGATTTATACCTTCACCCGTCTGGCTTTCCTTTAACTACTACCAATTCCTCGTCGTATGAAACTCCGCTTACACCAGTGGCTTAAAACAATGGGTTTATTAAAATAACAAATACATATATATGAGTATAAAGAGAAGCGTCTGAAATACAAGGCTCTATGACTCTAACTACACTATGCTAATGACTCTATGTGTGCATGTAAGGCTGGGGTGTCCCTGTCACCTTGATGTTATCCTTCTTTCTTTCTGTTTCTGTCTGTTTTCTTCTCCTTCTCTGTTCACACCTTTATAGCCACCATGCCCAAACAGTCCCAGCCAATCATCTTCTTAGTTTGTGTCCACTCATCCTTAGGAAAGCACAATCTTGCACCTGCACCAGCTGCCTGTAGAGACCGCTCTTGTCCATGAAGTTAGATTGCCCCCACAGTGAAGTTGATGGTCCTCAGGGCCAATTCAGGGTGGGTCTCTGGAATGCTGATATTGTTTCCTGCAATCCTTTTGTTGTAGGACAAACACATGCTTGTCTCCAGCCCAGATACTATCTCCTACAGTCCTTTGTTGTAGGAGATTGAAGATTGTATCTCCTGTTTATTGTGCCCACCTGGTAGGGAGATTTGATGTATTGGGAGTTCCTGGACATTTGGGTTTCGCCACTAGTGTAATTCCTTGAAACTGGTTTACTCAAGAGGAATCCCATTGTGTTGGGAGCCATCTGTTGTCCTTGGAGATTAATAGTTGACTTATATTTATTACAGTAATCATTGTTACCTAAATTCCAAATAAATTTCCTGAAAGCTTTAATCATTGCATTGTTATATTTTTTTTAATAAATAACAAGAACAGTTGAATAAGCTGATTTTGTGTCCTATTGTATTCCCAAGTAGGGCATATGTGGTGGACACCTATAGGTGGTTAGACATAATGCTTGTGATTTGGTTTTGTTTATAAGAAAGCTTGTGACCTTCCCATATTTGTCTAGGAGGGTAAATATTTGAGGTATAGTAAGCTGTGGGTAAATATGGAGTCTTAAGATTCAAGTATAACTCCAAAGCCAGAAGTAACTCTTTACCAGAAGTACAGAAAACGCTTCCTTTGGAGGGGAGATAAACAGCAGCCAGAAAGCTCACCCGGCATATGGCTCCCGAATCTAAGACAAGAACAAGGACTGATTATGATCACACAGTGTGCACTCTATGTTGGATCTATATCTAACCATTATCACTTTTCTTTGCTTTCGTCTCCACAATTTTAGTTGAAATATATCTATGGTCTATGTTCTTCTGTCAGACTCTCCACAGCTTTTATTCTGGCATTAAACAGTCTTTAAAAACCTGTTCAGAGAAGCATACAATCTATTCTCCTAATACCTATCACCTGCATACCGAAAGAAACCACCTGTTCTCCCCTCCTCAACATCTCCAGGCTACTGACTTCTACACGTGACCCATTACAATCAAATCATCCTCACCCAAGTAGTCTCCTGCCTTCCTCATTCCCCTCTCAACCTCATAACTGATTGTTCTTTCCATATCTACGCTCAATATGTAACCCTATATAAAGCAATAGGAGCCTGCGTGAGCTGCTTGACCTCTGTGGGCTTGGGGTGGTAAATCACCAAAATCAGTCTTGTTCCATGTCATGATATCAATGGCTCGTTGGTCTAGGGGTATGATTCTCGCTTCGGGTGCGAGAGGTCCCGGGTTCAAATCCCGGACGAGCCCTTCTTTTAAAAATGCAAACCACAGACTATGCTAAAAGTTACTATTACACATTTATATCATATGAACACAAATGCAAATTAGCTCATCTGGAGAACAATGGACTGATTCATTTCAGGTGGATTGGGTTTTCATTGTTTGCCAAATTAGGTGGCAATAGTTGCAATGCAACAGGGTGTTGCAATGGCGCTGTGGCTTAGTTGGTTAAAGCGCCTGTCTAGTAAACAGGAGATCCTGAGTTCGAATCTCAGCAGTGCCTTGCTTACAAGAGCTTTTTTAAAACTATTTTTATTAAGAAAAAAAGCTTATAGAGTGATGTCATAATACCCAATCCCTGCACAGTAGAAGGGATCAGGCTTTTTACTAACATCATGCCAGCACATTGTCAGTCATCATGGTAGCAGCAGCCAATATGGCTGCCTGCTCCATGGGCCAATCACTGCATGAATGCAGTAAGCAGACTTTTTACAGTATAAGAGACCTTGACGATTGCCCTGGGATTGATCTGTAGCATTTTCTTTAGGTTACAAAAAAAGCCAATAAGTTTAAAAATTAAATGCACAGCTTTCTCTTCAATAGAAGTCTTGCACTTTACACGTTTATATCACATGGACACAAATGCAAATAAACTCATCTGGCGAACAATGGTCTATTTGCATTTGAGGTGAACAGGCACCTTCTACCATGTTTAAATGCATGCAATGGCGCTGTGGCTTAGTTGGTTAAAGCGCCTGTCTAGTAAACAGGAGATCCTGAGTTCGAATCTCAGCAGTGCCTATTTTAAAAATGAAAATTTATAAATAAATAAAATACCGCAATCGCTCGATTATAGCACGAGTCCCCACAATTTGATTATTAATTTAGGAAAAAAAAGGAAAAGCCTGAATATAAGAGCCTTAGGAAAAAAAGATTTACTAGTAAACATTGACGTGTAAACTATTTTTTCATAGTTAATAAAAGGTTTGATTGAGAAAAAATATTATTATTATCTTTCATTTATATAGAGCCAACAGCTTACGCAGCCCTTAATACAATACATAAATTCAAGGGGTATGACAAGACAAGAATTGACAGACTAAGGCAAACTGATACATTAGGCGGAGAGAGCCCTGCTCACAAGCTTAATATCTTGAGGGAATGGGGTGACAAACATAAGGCACAGAGAAAGGGTGAGAGGTAGTGTGGTGGTTGTATCAATGACAAGGAAGTTCTAGCAGCTAAGATGGTGCGGCTTCTCTGACATCGGGCCTGGTTAGTAGGAGAGAAAGTCATGTTGTTAATGGTGATAGAGAATTGAGGTAGTGAATAGAAGCAAGTCAGTCTAGAAGAAGGTGGTGATCAACAGTATCGAAAGCAGCAGAGAGATCCAATAGTATTAGAATAGAGAAGTGACCTTTTGCTTTGGCAGAGAGCAGGTCATTGGAGACTTTTGTTAGAGCTGTTTCAGTAGAGTGAAGGGGTTTGAAACCAGACTGTAGAGGGCCAAGGAGGGAATTAGAGGAGAGGAAGTTAGTAAGTACACAATCCCTTCAAACAGCTTAGAGGTAAAAGGAAGCAGAGAGGTAAAAGGAAGCAGAGACACACCTTGTGTGTCTGTAACAAGGCCAAACATTCAAGGGTATGTAAACATTTGATCAGGCCCATTTGGATGAAATCTCCTCTTAAATTAGACACTGTGAGAAATGTCAGTCTGAGGCTCATCAAGTCTCACACTTTGAAGAATCTCACTCTGTAAAATGCTCAGATGCAACACTGCAGTGTCACATAAAGCAGTCACAGTAACATGAACGGATTACCTGCTTACTCTGCTCTTATATAGACTCTCTTTTTTTTACTAGTGTGCTTTTTTTCTGTAAAAGATGCAGCTCAGCCATTGGACAAACGCTCAGCACGAAGATCAGCTCACTCAATGTCCCTCCTCTTAGTGCTGGCTAAACGATGAGATTCTCCTCCTCTAAGTATAGTTAAGATGTCAGCTGCAGCGATGGAATGAACGTTTTTGTTTCTTTCGAATATATAATTTTGCAATAAAATGCCTTTTCATTTCTAAAGCCAGAGGTGCTACCGTTCCACCATCATCATAATGTATCCGAGTTCTACCTTTGTTGTCTTCTAATAGTATTGTCCACACTGGGTCACAGTGACAGCTGGAGAGGTCCATGGTGATATTAGTTGGTTAAACAGTGGGCATCCTGACCCCAAATCATGGTCCTCAGGGATGTATTAATTTCCAACAAGGGAATGTTTAGAAATACAATGTTTTTTTTATTAAAAAAACACATATTTCATTGTCTCATGCTCACTTGTATTATATGAGCCATAGTATATGTTTTTTATTCTGACTAGGACAATCAATTTACCTTGTTGTAGGCCCATAAGGACAAGGGTAACAAGAAAGACAAGGGTGGTGTATTACAAGAATATCAATTTAGTTGCACTAATACAGACTAATTCATTTTTATAATTATTTAACAATTTAATTAATTCTTCAATTTAACCCTCCCTCCCCATTAGTCAGTGGTTTTTATACTGATTTATTTATGACCAACATGTGTAAAAAGTTACAGCTAGATAAAGGGTAAAATGGTGCTGTGGTGGTAAGGTCACAGTGGCAACCGAGTCCCTAAACTTTATGTTCTAGGACCGCACTACCCTCCTCCCCTCCCAAGCTGAAGCCTAGGAAGGGCTGGATTTTGTAGTATTCTCCTTGAAAGGTGAACCTACAGAAGTCTTTAAGGGGGTTAGTGGCCAGAAGTCACAACACCCCCCCCCCACACACACACACTTGAGTAGTGTCTTTGTGATAGATAGGCCTAGCCAAGTTTGGAAGAAGGGGCTAGTCTTGCATAGGGGTCAGGCTAGGCCCAGACAGCCTTCAGTGGGCAGTGGTTGGAGAGTGAGCGTGGCCAAACATCAATCCCCTCAAACTGTAAACTGACCTGGGGAAGCATTATTAAATAGTTATCTAGACATCTTTTTGTGGACATAATCACACTTCCAGAGGGAGAAGGGTGGACGGAAGATAGATTGGGATGTGAGATCTACGTAAGTCTAATGAGCAGGGCCCTCTTAACCTAATGTATCGATTTGTCGATTGTACTTTTGTCCTACCATTTACTCTAAGAAGCGCTGAGTAAATTGTTGGTACTATTAAAATAAAAAATAATAATAAGGTTTCAAAATAATTTGATATATGATGACATGATAGAAGGGAACTCACCACTGTTTATGTGTTTCATGAAACGGTGCCTTTAATAGTAAGGTAAAGTATTTTAGTTTCCATACAAAAGAGCAAATGACCCCGACGTGATTTGAACACGCAACCTTCTGATCTGGAGTCAGACGCGCTACCGTTGCGCCACGAGGTCATCTGTTTGAGCCCTCTCATAACATTTAAATATGAGGCCCACCTCTATTGTCTTTCAATGGTGTGGTCCACAACGGGTTACAGAGACAGGCTGAGAGGTCCATGATGATTAGTTGGTTACAGTGGCCATCCTGGTACAAGCCCATGGTCCTGACAGAACCATATTGGTTGCATCTAGAGTACCCATCTGTTTCTAAATGTCTATACTAGTAATCGTGAGTGGATCTCACCTGCCAAAACATGTCTAATACTACATAATTCTACTATTATTGAAAGATCAAACAACGATCACAGTGAGTTTTGTGGTAGGAGCCAAATAAAATGGGCGCAGAGTGAAAAGACATTTACCAGATCTATTGAATTTCAGCTCAGGGGACACCTCATATCGTTAGGAGTCCAGCGATAACCATTTTTTAATTGAAGCCTTGAGGTCAGTGACTTTGCTGTGAAAAGAAAAAAAAGTGACAAGTGCCAAAGTGTCGTAAGGCCACAGAGAAGGAATGTTGCATCACATGATGATTAGCCAACCTTCGGGACATCACCACCAGCCTCTCCTTTAGAAATAGTAGTGTAGATAACAGCAAACAAGAATGAATAAACATCAATCATACCAACCACAAAGAAGAAAGAATAAGCATCATACAGAACCACACACCAAGAATTCTATCTTTATAACACTTTAACATTACAAATTGCCAGCAAGGCTGTATATCAGAATGACACACCCAGAGTTGTCATCTGAAGGTGTGCAGGAGCTTTCTGTAATCACACAATCAGCATCCTCCATTCATCATGTTCTGTTTCTCCATAAGGAGGAACAGGCAAGGATTAACCTCACTGACAATAACAACTACTGGGTTGAGCTGGGGCCAGACCCAGGACAGTTTCCATTACAGTTATAGTGGGTAAGTTCACTAACCATATTACGTAGAATTATTAAATCGTCATATTCATTCAGGAATTCTATTTTACTAAATAAAACTCTTTAATGAAAACTTTTAAGATACAGTGTATCTCTTTTTATGAATTTAATTTCCCATGATGCAACATGATGCAAGTGCCAAAGTGTGTGTTTGCCTGTTTGTGAGAGAAACCATGTGGTTGGCGGTGACACTACAATATCCTGGTGGAACGGGGTAGGGGGTCTGGCCTTGTGTGGCAACATTTATCCTGAACATTACTGTTCATAGCCATCAGGCTTAAAACTTGCCTCCCAACACCACCATCTAGTGGGCAGCCATTGTAACTACCTCTGTTCCTAAATTATATGATTCACCACTACCAAAACTAAATTACATGCCAATGACAGCTACCTGTATTCCCGACATCCATCCTTTTTGGGAGTTTTGGTAGAGTGTAATTATGTCTATAAAGATTAATTTTCATTACTAACCAGGCAGTACAGGGAAGCTTGTACTTTACTGTGACGAGGTGGCCGAGTGGTTAAGGCGATGGACTGCTAATCCATTGTGCTCTGCACGCGTGGGTTCGAATCCCATCCTCGTCGATAATTTGTTTTCTTGTCTCCCCCAATCCTTGTGAGGGGGACAATTATGATACTAGCCCTATGCACAAGGCTCAGACTAAGTCGCTAATTGTCAGAGAGCAGGTGTGGCCAAACATCTGTCCGTTTAAATTGTAAACTTACATGGGGAAGCATTGTTAAAGAGTTACCTTGGTGTCTTTTTGTGGCGGAATGATGATATAGGCTTTTATATATTGAAGTGTTGGTGGGAGCACACGTGTTTAATTTAAAATAGATGTTTCATGAAATACTAAGGTTAAATGTTTTGTTTCCATACAAAAGAAGAATTGACCCCGACGTGATTTGAACACGCAACCTTCTGATCTGGAGTCAGACGCGCTACCGTTGCGCCACGAGGTCTTACATAGAGGTCATGTCTGCAAATGGTCTGTGTTTGTTTGGAGGGGGAGTTTGCAACAAGTCTATGTTTTAGAAGGGTCCATTATTATTATCTTTTATTTATATAGCACCAACAATTTCTGCAACATTCCTCACAATCCATACATTCAAAGGGTATGACAAAACCAGAATTGACAGATGAAGAATAACCAATATATTTGGTAAAGAGAACCCGGCTCACAAATTTACAATCCCTTTAATCTCAGTACTAAACAAATAAACTAGAGAAGACTTCTAATCTCAAATTTGCCCTTACAAAAAATATATAAATATATACATTCTGAGAAATGAACTGAAAAAAATAACATTTTTGATCCCTTTTCATCCTCCAAGGGGCACCTCAGATCATTATTGGTCCTAAATTGCTGCAAAGCTCAGAGTTTCAAAGATCTGTGGTCTTTAAAGATTCCCAAAAGAAGTGCCTGTGATGCATATTACATCAAATAACACGCAGGCAATATAATTCACGAATTCAAAGCCATCATATGAAGTTCAGACATTTCCTAAATATTTATTTCACTTGTATTGTATCTGTATATTGCAATATGCAAACAGTAAATATGTTACGAATCTATGAAAAATCATATTTAAAAAAAAAAAAAACAGATGGCCCGTACGGGGATCGAACCCGCGACCTTGGCGTTATTAGCACCACGCTCTAACCAACTGAGCTAACCGGCCAGTACGGCTACAAGACGTAATACGCAGAGAATGAATGTTGCATCATCTAGCGATCTGCCAACCTTCAGGACATCACCACGAATCTCTCCTTTAGAAACAAAACAGCTAACAAAAAAGAACAAACATAATAGGTTGTAACAACAACTACTACTTAGAACAGACCAAGAATTCTTTCTTTATAACGTTTCACTATGACACCGAGAATCACCAGTGAGGCTGTGTATCAGAATGACACACCCCGAGTTGTTGTCGTCTCAGGGTGTGCGGGAGCTTTTTTGTAATCACACAATCAGCATCCTCCATTCATCATGTTCTGTTTCTCCAAAAGGAGGAACAGGTAAGGATTAACCTCACTGACGATACCAATCAGCGGGTTGAGCAGGGGCCAGACCCAGGACAGTTTCCATTTCAGTTATAGTGGGTAAGTTTGCTAACCATATGACGTAGAATTATTAAATCACCATATTCATTCAGGAATTCTATTGTTTTTTTACTAGATAAAGTTTTTTTAATGAAAACGTTTAAGATACAGTGTATCTGTTTTTATCTGTATTTAATTTCCCATGATGCAATATGCTGATCGTAGTGAAATTTACATACCAGGAGGAGCTAATAAAGCCCTGTCGGCCATCTTTGATGAGGGATTTCTTTGTTCTTGAATACGCTGAGAGGACTGTAAGAGGAATTCTGGGTAATACCAGCCATGGTGGAGATATGTTCAGCCATGTGTACTTTTATTATCTATCCATCCGTCAGGTTGAGTCTTTACAGCAGCAAAAATGGGGCCAAGCGGGGCAGATCTGTTGGCAAAGTCTAACCTTCTAAACTTTATTCAAACACTGAGAAGATACTCAATACTCAATGACTTGTTTCACCTCCTGGACTGTGTGGCGCTGTGGCTTAGTTGGTTAAAGCGCCTGTCTAGTAAACAGGAGATCCTGAGTTCGAATCTCAGCAGTGCCTATTTTATTTTTAAGCCTTAATACATTGAGACAGTAGCATATCTACAGGGTTAGCAACTATGAGTTTGCCTGTCTCTCTAGGAGGCCTTAAAGACCTCTGCGACCACTCAATGTTCAGAAAGGGCCCTTCCAACCTGGACCAAGCCAATCCAGCACGGAAGGGACTTTTATAAACAATTTTGAACCGGCACAGGATGGCAGGAAAGCAGTGGCAAAAGTGGCACTCACAAGCTATTCGGGGGCAAAAGGTGGCACATGTTGCCTGGTGAAGTTGGGTGCCCTGGAGCAGTCTTCTCACCGGGGCCCTTTGCTTTCTAGTTACGCTCCTGCATTTTTTTTTTCTTTAGCGTGTGAAGTAAGAAGCCCTGGCACCTTCACTAACTATACTGGTGCAGAGTTGCCTCTTTAATTACAGAGGGACTCTCTAATCTAAGTCTAAGGTTAAATGACTTTATTATACATGTGGGTCTCCTTTGCCATTGAGTAGGTAATGTTAGCCAAATATCACATGCCTGCCTACAAGGAATGACCATGGGATTTTCTTAACAACAGTTAAGCGGGTTGAACGCTTTGAAGGCAAAACGGTTCCAAACCAAACATCATAATGGCGCTGTGGCTTAGTTGGTTAAAGCGCCTGTCTAGTAAACAGGAGATCCTGAGTTCGAATCTCAGCAGTGCCTATATTTTACGCTCAGACCCTGAATACTGCTTTTTTGGACACTTTCACTTATTTATGTACATCATGAGATTACAATAACCTACATCAATTGTGTGTTTTGGTTACGCTGAAGGATGTCACGGCTACCGTTTGACTTACATGATCCAGATGGTCTTGCTGATTAAAGAATGTCTGATAGGAATAGTAAGAATTTCACTAAATTAAGCTCCGCCACAAATAACTAGCTTAGTGGAGAACTTTGTCAACATATCACAAATGTCTACAATGGTGTCCCACAAAACCTTACTTGGTTTCTTTTTTTCTTCAAATTACTGTATTGTACCCCTTTACAATATTTCAATCATGAGCTGGAGAGAGAGAGAGAACAGTAAAATAATAATAAAAAAATTTGCCGGGCACCTAGGGGTTAGTTTGGTAGTAGAAGAAAAATATATATTTTTTAGTATCTGTTGTGTTTATATTAACTGTGAATAACTGACATACCTTACATGTACAAATTTTAAAAAAGCCCCAAAAACTCCATATATTTTGCGTGGGTTCACTAAATGAGAAAGAGTAAAATAACACCTAAAAAGTGCTCTGGTCCTTTAGTGTAAAAAATATTATAATTTATCAATTTAAGCCTGTCCAATTCTCCACCACAAAAATATAAATACACACTTAAAACAAATATATATTTAATACAATTATATCAAAGTACTTAACAATGTATAAAAAACATATAAAAATTAAAGTTGGTATAAATAGTATATAAACATACATTTAAAAGACACACTAAATTTGTGCTGGGACCAAAAAAAATCTCTTGCATTCCACCTTACTGCCAAAAAATACCAATTTCCCTGTTCTGGAATCTTGCTAGAATTAATTAATATTAACAAATTAGTTCGTATTAAATTAAAAAAGGTCTCACTGCCATGACATGCGTACCTGATTATGTGTCATTTAAAGTGATGATGTAATACAGTTGCTTCACGATCAAGTAAGTAAGTAAGTACCTATGAGAGGGAAAGCTTGGTCTTCTGGCCTTAAGGCTGGGATTTGCGTCAGCGAGCCCGAGGTGTTATAGGGTCACCTGGCGTGGATCCGCTGGGGCATTTGAGTGGTGTGCTGAGGCACACTTCTTTCCACTCACTGTGCACGGGTTGGTAAGAGCAAGTGAGTTCAGCGGGTCTCCTCAACGAGAGATCCTAGAAGATACGGCCCCCGCAAGGCTTAGGGTCAGGGAGCGGAGGAAGGGGCTACATATCTCCTCGGGGAGAAGACCAAAATTGGGAACTCTTGTTTCCAATACGGACCTACCACTTTTTGGATGACCGACCACCCTTTTTTGTAGTAGAGGAGGAAGAGCATGATTTATCAGGCTCTCAAAAAATAATTTAAAAAAAAATTATGAACATCAGGGGCGACAGGTACCCTTGGCCAAAAAACACTGCGGGACTCAACTGCATGTCCAGGCTAATGGCGTGAAGTAACAGAGATACCCATGACATGGTTCCTACCAGGTGGCCATACATCTGATTATTATTGTTTTGCGCTTGATCACATTGATTAAAGGGGCTTTTGGCACATCATCGGCTGTTTCGAGGTTTTCATTGTGGGTCTGGTTGCGCAGGTTTACAGGGGCTTCCGCTTCAGCCCAAGAACAGCGATAAAGATGAAGAGCTCTGTGAGGGCAGGCAGGGCGCTGTAGGAGCAGAGAAGGAAAGAACTCAGGATTATCCCAAATAGTGTTCCTTTTTCACTCACTCCCACTTTTGAAATGGTCTTGTTTTACACTATTTGCCCCCGCCCCCCCGTCTATGTACGCTTGCAGAAACCAAAGATAAACCATACGAGGAACATTCATCTCTGTGAGACAAACAGGGACAGGCTAACCGAGGCGGCACAGTGCAGAGCCACAGCTGGGGCAGGCCGAGTTAAGGAAATAAGCCAACATCGACATGCCAGCCCAAGGCTAAATCCTTAGTTGCAACTAGTAGATGGTGGGGTGACATGGGAGAAAGAGACGGTGGAAAGGCCAACTGGTGATGGGAGGGGGGGAGTTTTATTTCTAAATTCAGGGGCCACTTACCTGCAAAAAGCCATAATCCACCAGTACACAGAGCAATGCCAGCCTTCGAACAGGAAGAAAAGTAGGGCAACGCTGGCACTGGCGTGAGCGCCCACGGCTTAACCACATGGAAAAGGTTAGGGACCGAACACGAAAGTGATAAACGTCTCAGTGCCTACGGCCCCCTCCCCCGCTATCATTACAGAAAAAAAAATCGCGACTCTCCTCCTCATTATTTCATTCTACATTGTAAGCTGATTTGAGCAGCACCCTCCTCATCTTTAATGTGATGCGCTGCCTGTTATGTCTCGTTTACCCATTGTACAGCGCTGTGGAAGATGTTGGCGCTATATAAATCATAATAATCAATGTAGATTTAAAAAAGGTAAGAGGTG
The DNA here is from genome assembly GCA_009364415.1 of Spea multiplicata. Lineage (NCBI taxonomy): Eukaryota > Metazoa > Chordata > Amphibia > Anura > Pelobatidae > Spea > Spea multiplicata. The sequence goes on from VKOC01025057.1 coordinate 38,024, forward strand.
AGATAAGGGGGTTTTGATCCATCTTTATGTGTATGGTGGGGGACTTCTGTCTTCTCGACCTTCTCTACTGATGGGCCGATCCGAAATCCTCAGGTCTGTAGTTAATTTAACCGTCTTATATCTTCTGTTATCATCTTGGCAAACAGATTTTTTTATATCTCGTTCGGTTACAGGGGGGGGGGACTCAACACACAAAGTACTTAAAACACAAAGACCGGGGGACTAAGGCTGCCGTATCGCGAACTCTAATATATATGTCACTGAAGTCGCTATGCGATACATCAATATAACGCTAGCAGAGCAGTTAAAGGACATGAGGCGAAGTATATTGAAGAAAGGATACAAATTAGGCTCTGCGAGTTGTTGAACATTGAAATTCCAGAAAGAAAACCAGCATACTCCACCGCAAACATCCCCAGCGTGACGGAGAGAGCGACAATCAACCTGCACGGAGACAAACGTTCAGTGACATCACGTCACCCAGAATAGACAAACGCACAGCTCCTCCTGACTACGTCCGGGTCTCAGATACTTACTCTGTATCACGAGAGGAATACTCTTCTGGAGTGTAATCGATAGGCAGACACGCGAGTACATTATTCTCCTAGAAACAATAAATAAAAAATACATTTAATTTACTTTTCCCCTCTCCTACAGGGCTGCGCTCTCTCTGTATATAC
>VKOC01025061.1:0-17541 GCA_009364415.1 Spea multiplicata
TTGCCCATTATTAAACACCATGATGTGCACAGCGACAGAACCTATGCAGGTACAATTGGAGTTCTGCCTTGAAGAAGTTGGAGACTGTACCACGAGGTATGTTGGAAAGCGGATTGGATCAACAATTGTGTGTCTGTTTTCAATCTTGAAATGAATGTGCCCCAAGTGTCAAAAAATTTACTGGTGGATTTTTCTTTTGTCAGCGTAGCATCTACCCAATCCATCCGGAATAGGTAAAACAATTTGTCTTGGAAAAGAGTGAGAGTGGGTGGATGAGGTCGGATCCATTGGTGAAGTATACATTTACGGGCCACAGCAGTAACAATATGTGTGAGTTTTTTAGAAGAACGACTAATAGGACCAACCATACCAAACATCGCCACCTCAGGAGATAGCGGAAACGATACAATCTTGTGGTTCAAAACAAAAGTATGTACTTGGGACCAGAAAGTTTGAATTAAAGGACATTGCCAGAAACAGTGAAAGGAGTGTGCGTTTTCAGCATTGCATTTAGGACAATTAGAGGTTGGCCGCGAACCCAGTTTGTGGAGCCGTTCAGGAGAAAAGTATACATCATGAGTTATTTTATAAGCCATTTCCTTATACGTCGCGACTGGCAGAACAGAGGAGGCGGTAACGGTAGCTTTACATATGTCATCTCTGGTAACAGTCGGTATGTAGTTTGTCCATCTGTCCAGTCCACCAATCTTGTCAGTCGAGTCACGTACATGTAGATCGAATAAACTTATATAAAAAAATGATGGAAGGTGTATGTCCTCTATGTTCGGAAATGTGCCTGTCAAGAAGGTTGTGCCAGTCATGGCGGGTGAAATGAGCGGTAACCGAACCAACATAACTTTGAAGCTGCAGGTACGCAAACCAAGGAATCTGTAGGTTAGGAAATTTGTCTCGACATTGACTTAGTGTAAGAATGCGTTGGTTAGACTCATCAAGGAGATGAGAAATTGATGTGAGACCCATGGCGTGCCACATGGTAAATGGGAGTGAGGAACGTCCCTCCTGGAAGGCTGGGTTGTGAACAAGCGGTAAGTGAGAAGTGTATTGCCAATTGAGGTTGAGGAGGGTACGAAAAGATTTCCAAGCTCTAATCGTGGAGTATAATAAAGGATTTTCCCTAACATTTTCCGGTAATAAAAGGTATGGCGTGTGTAATAAGATGGATAACATATGCGGGGTGCATAACTGACTCTCAAGAGAGGTGTCTGTAAATTTGTGGGATAGTGACAACCAATCAATTGCGTGTCGTGAAAGAGCAGCTATGTTATATTGCTTAATATCCGGGAAATTAAAACCCAAGGACTGTGATGTGTGTTTACGTTTATATAAGCCAATCCTGGGCTTCTTTCCCTTCCAGAGGAAGAGGTTAAATTGTTTATCCAAAAATTTGAGATCAGTGGATCTGATTAAAAGGGGTAAGGATTGTATGGTGTAAAGAAGTTTAGGGAAGCTAATCATTTTAATAAGATTAATCCTACCCGTCAGTGTCAAGTGTAACGCGTGCCACAATTTCAGTTCATTCGTAACCTCCTTAATGATTCTAGAAATGTTTAATCTGTAGAGTAGACGTGGGTGTTTCGGTAAAATTATGCCTAGATATTTAATCGAGGTTGTCGCCCAATGAAAGCCAAAACTAGGGGCATCCGGAGGCAAGACAGAGGGGCCCAAATAAAGCGCCTCCGATTTGTTGACATTAATTTTAAAACCTATCACCTCTCCCCAGGTGCGCAGTAAAGAGAGGATGTGTGGGATGGACGTTTTGGGGTCAGAAATGTATAAAAGAATGTCATCAGCAAATGCCGTCAGTTTGTGTTCCAATGAACCAAAAGAAATACCTCGAAAATCAGAGGATGAAATAAGAATACGGAGTAGGGGATCCAAAGCCAAATTAAAGAGGAGAGGAGAAAGAGGACATCCCTGTCTAACCCCTCGGCCCAAGCGGATAGACTCAGATGCCATCCCGTTTGTGATGATAACCGTTTCTGGACACGTATATAAATTGCGTATAAAGTTTAAAAAGTTTTGTCCAAAGAAACGGTTTTTTAAGATCCTGTAGAGGTGAGGCCAAGCTACAGTATCGAAAGCCTTTTCTGCGTCTAAACTTAATAAGGCTCGAGGATGGCGATCAGGGTCAGAGTTGGATGATATTACAGCTGCCAGGGCTGTACGGATACCTCTGACTGAGTTACGACCTCTCACGAAACCCAATTGGTGATGGATTAATAATTGTGGTAGGAAGGATTGCAGTCTGGAGGCAATTAATTTAGTGAGAATTTTCAAGTCTTGGTTGAGAAGTGAGATGGGTCGGTATGATTGAACTTTTGTAGGGTCTTTGTGTGGTTTAGGTATCAGTATAGTGGTGGAACATGTCAAAGACTGTAGTGGGCAGTTATTTTTAAAAATATCATTGTATAATGCAGTGAGGGCTAACACTAGGTGTTGTGAAAGTATCTTATAGTATTCAGCGGAAAAGCCGTCTGGGCCAGGAGCACGACCGTTGGGCAAAGAGTGAATAGTGTGCTTAACCTCCTCCTCTGTTATGACAGCATTTAAGTTGTCCCTTTGTTCATTGGTTTTGTCAGTTTTGCCTCCTGTAATAGTTGTATGCCCGACTCTATGTTGTCTTGTGCTGGAGTATATAGGTGTGTAAAAAAAGTTGAGAATGCATGATTAATATCCTTAGGTTGAAAAACGCTATTTCCCGCGTCTGTAACGATTTTATGAATCATATGTTTTGGTTTGCGGGATTTCGCCATATTGGCCAATAATTTACCAGCTCTGTTGCCCCATCGGAAAAATTTGTTTTTTGTGTAGTCTATTTGAGTTTGGGCTTTTTCCAATAGCAAAGCGTCTAAGAGTTGTTTACATTCCGTGTATTTGGTTTTGTGAGAGTCATCCTTATGGACAGAGTAGTCAAGAAAAGTGCGCTGCACTTCTGCAAGTAAGGAATCATACCTCTGATACCAGCGTTTACGTTGATTTGCCTCATAAGATATAATGTTAACCCTTATTACTGCTTTAGAGGCTTCCCAGAAAAGCATATGATTATCAATGTGTTCCAAATTGTCATCTTGGTAATTTGCCCAAGATGTTTGTAACATGGTTGTAAAATCGTCTCTGCAGGTATAGTGAGCAGGGAATGTCCAATGTCTATGTGACCTTTGTGTGTTGGGCAGTTGGACCGTAAGACGAATGGGTGCGTGATCCGAGACTACTATTGTATCTATATGAGTGTTAGATATAAATGGTAAAAGGAAGATGATGTAAGAAACATGTCGATCCTAGAGAAAGAGTGGTGTACTCTAGAAGCATGAGTGTATTCTTTATGTGTAGGGTGTGTGACACGCCATGGGTCCACTAGGTGTAAGGCGTTGGTGAATAGGTGAATACCTTCCAAGGGGGTCAACGAGTGTAAAGTCCGTCCCGTCCTGTCCAAATTGTCATCTAGAACTGTGTTGAAGTCACCGCCTATGAGGAAGTTGGAGGAGAAAGAGAGGTTAGTAAGCATTTCATAAAGGTGTACATAAAATGAATGATTCGGGTAGTTAGGAGCATATAAATTAATAATATTAAACCTCTGGCGATGTATGGTGAGATCCAAGAGTATGTATCTGCCATTGGGATCAATAATTGTATTATGGATGTCATAAGGTAAGGATTTGCTAATTAAGATTGCCACTCCCCGAGATTTAGTTTTATAAGGGGCAGAGTAGCAGGCTTCGATCCAGTAATCCTTTAATGCCGATTGGGAACCTACTTTCCAATGCGTTTCCTGGAGAAATACTATATGGGGTTTGTACCTTCGCAACACTGTTAGAACCTTTTTTCTTTTGACAGGGGTATTAAGTCCTGCCACGTTCCAGGATACTAATTTTAAGGGGCATTGTGTGTGAATCTGATTAGATGGTGCAGTCATTGGTATCTAGAAATGGGAGTAGAAAAAGGTCATTTAGTTGTTGAAAAGATAATAGAACAATGTGCATCCCTGTGTGTCCCAGCTCACACAGGAAGTGAAGTATTATGGGCAAACCAAAAACAGGAGAAATAAAGAAAAAGTGGGCATACCCACACACACCACGCAGGAGCAGTACAAAAATTAAACAAAACAAATGAAACCTTAAAACCGTAAGGAGTGCCATCATCGTCAGGTCTTCGGAGTACCGCAGACAAGACGTGTATACGTGTGGATATAAAACGAACAGTTCAGAGTTCATGGAGAGTTGTGTGAAGCAGATGGAGTAGGTGAAGACGTCATCGCATCCAGGTGTAGCGCCGCTTCCTGGGGTGAGTCGCAGACCCAGGCCGTATCGTGGATTGTGAAGCGAAGTCTCGCCGGGTAAAGCATGGTGAATTTTATTTGACCCTCGATCAGCCGCTTGCATATTGGAGCGAATTTGCGCCGCCTAGCCGCCACCATAGCCGAGTAATCCTGGAAAATTATTATTTTGTAGGATGCAGCACTTTCGGAAGCCAGTTCTTAAGTGTCGCGAGTAGAGAGGACGGCTTGACAGATTCTGGGATACCCACAAATCTCAAATTGTTTCTTCGACTTCTGTTTTCAAGATCATCCAACTTGTCAGTGAGTGTTTTAATCTGGTGGGCCTGAGTAGATAGGTCAGTTTCCATTTTGGTAACGAGGTCTTCTCTGTCACTTTGTCGCTGTTCTAACGCGGTGAGTCGACTAGTGTGTTCTGTTATTTCTTGCCGTATAGTGAGTAAAGTGTCTTTGAGGTCTTGGAAACGCTGGTCCAGCATTGGCATCATGACATCAGAAACTGCCTTCACCAGTGCCAGAGCCTGAGGAGGGGTAGCGCTGTCCTCTGGATCCTCCCCAAAGAAGGCAGCTCTAGGAGAAAGAGACTGCGAGTCTTCACTTGTCGGTTGGGATGACTGTAGTTTGGTTAAACGCTTTTTTTGAGAGGATTTGCCGGGTGCTTTACCCGAAGAGTTGAGGAATTTATCCATCTTTACGTGGTTGCCGTTAGCTTTGTCACCTCTCCTTGTCTGGTTTTCTTGAGCAGTGTAGTGATTATATGCAGAAAAGAATAGGTACTGTAATAGGTGATGACGCTATGGCACAAAAAGAGTCAGTGGAGACAATAAAATTTGCTAGGAAGAATATTGCCAATAAGGTGTTTTAGTTGCAAGGTGAAAGTTGGAGAGCGTCATGCACGATGCGCTGTTGCTCACGGTGCTGTCAGTAAATAAATCAGGCTTGAAATGATAATATGTAAAAACGTGGAAAATAAAACAAATACTGAGCCACGCTTTGTCGTGGAAGTAAGGCTCCAATATATAACAGGTATTCAGCACAGGTGCTAGAGAGATTTGTGTAGTGAAATTCAAATATATATCATATAGTAGCGGCCCAGAGCAGAGATCTTATATTTTAGGGCCAAAACGCCCAAATCGTTGCTGAAGTCAATAAGCCGTCGACGTGTAAAGGGTAGTTTGAATTTTTGAGTTTGGCACTTAAAGATAACGGTGATAAAGTACAAAATTTGTAGAATGAAGACAGATATGAGCCTCATGCAATGTGTTATATATCAAAACAATGGAGCCGTTAGGCGGACCGGGCCCAGTAAAACAACTTGAAAAATACGTATAATGAACTTATTACTGATAGCTCATCAATAGATAGGTAAAAGCCGTTTTCCTACACAGTGGTCAATCACTGTGGAAATATATATGCTGTGATGGTATACAGGCCTGAATGGTGTGATGATGAGCCCAGGGTCTTATAGCGGGCGGCGGCCACGCGGCGCTCCAGGAAAAGTGATGGACGGTACTTCTACCACCATCTGTAGCGTGTACGGTGGTACCGGTGAGCTCAGGGGATGATAGCCGATCGACCCCGGCTCCAACGTCGCCGGATCGAGGCCTCAGTGTGGCAGAAAGCTGGCCGCGTGGTCGGCAAGGTAGGCCTCAACTGCCGGCAGCCCCCCGCTGTTTCCCCTCCGCACCAAAACGTTGGCCGGATCGCGGAGAGTGTCCGCCGCCTCCCTGCACTCTCAGGGAGCGGCGATGGCGCTTGGCAAGGGTGATGCACCCTGGATTGAAGTAAGCGCGGGGGAGCCCTTCCAATGTGCTGCCTCCAGGTATGGCCGCCGACCGGAAGTGACCGGCGCCAAATTTAAAAATCCGGAAACACTGTTACCTGTACCCTGGTGTGGTCTTTTGCTGTTTACCTGGTCAGTAGCGTTCTATGGTGAATCTGACCTTGGCTTTTCCGGACTACCCTCTGATCTGTGATTTGGCTGCGTTCGTTCCTCCAAGTGTATGACCTGGATCGTCTGACTACCCGCTTTGGATTCGACCCGTTTTCTGGCTGACTACCCGTTCTGTGTTTGACCCGTGGATCATCTGACTCTGCGTTTGGTTCTGCTCTCCGCCATTCCCTGCACTTTTGTGACGCCTCATTTAGCGAATTCTGCCCTGACCAATTTTCTCCGCTTTCCCTATTTCGTGTGGATCTTCCTCTCCACATCTACCTACTCACTGTTGGGATCATCGAATACCTGGGGGTTGCTTCTCGGCACACTCCTCCAGGAGAAGAATTAAGTTTAAAGGTATTGTAAAATGTATTTTAATTGAATAGTGCTTGAATATTTATATTTGTGTTAAATATATAACCATCATTAATTAATTTGTCATGTGTCATCAAGAGGATGGTGGTGACCCTGCACACATGTTTTAATACTGCTATCATGCTTAACCCTGTATGTACCCGATGTGCAGGGTTGTGAGCATAGTGCTATGGATTAAAATAGACAGAATCCAAACTCCTCAGCATCTGTGTGTACTGAATAAAGATTACATCAGTGCTCGGCAGATGATATAGGATAGAATCTTATGTGATGGGATTGGGAGTACACTAAAAAAAGTCATCATACATGGGACACCTGAAGCCACAATTTAGTGTGACTATTCCTTTCTAATAAAATACGCAAATTGAAAGAGTAAATAACACAAAACCTTTACTTTTCCTCTCACTGACTTCTGTGTCTAGAATATTTTGTCCACCGAAGTGACTACAATTTCAGGAGGGCGTTTTATAAATGGTAAATTTTCAAGCTGGTCAAAAGTGGTAAGTGGTGTCCCTCAGGGTTCTGTTCTGGGACCAATTTTATTCAACATATTTATAAATGACCTGGCAGTAGGCATTGAAAGTCATGTTTCTGTGTTTGCAGATGACACAAAACTAGGTAAAGTTATACAGGGTGAGCAGGATATTACTGTGCTGCAGAGGGATCTAGATAGACTGGGGGACTGGGCACTCAAATGGCAGATGAAATTCAATGTAGATAAATGTAAAGTTATGCACTTCGGGGTAGCGAATGCACAAGCAACCTACACCCTAAACGGTAGTGAATTAGGGGTAATGACAAATGAGAAGGATTTGGGAATTGTTATAGACAACAAACTAGGCAACAATGTGCAGTGTCAGTCAGCAGTTGCTAAGGCCAGTAAGGTATTGTCGTGTATAAAAAGGGGCATCAAGTCGCGGAATAAAGATATAATTTTGCCTCTGTATAAATCAATGGTAAGGCCGCACCTTGAATATGCTGTGCAATTTTGGGCACCTTTTCTAAAGAAGGATATCATAGCACTAGAAAGGGTGCAGAGGGCGGGCTACAAAATTAATAAAAGGAATGGAGCACTATAGTTATGAAGAAAGGTTAACTAATTTAAATCTGTTTAGTTTAGAAAAACGTCGCCTCAGAGGGGATATGATAACGTTATATAAATATATTCGGGGCCAATACAAACCATTGTGTGGAAATCTGTTCATAAACAGGACTATGCATAGGACAAGTGGTCATGCATTTAGACTGAAAGAAAGGAGATTTAGACTAAAGCAGAGGAAAGGGTTTTTTACAGTAATGACAATAAGGATGTGGAATTCTCTGCCTGCAGAGGTAGTTTTATCAGAGTCTGTACAGACGTTTAAACTGCAACTGGATGGATACCTGGAAAACCATAATATTCGGGGATATAATCTTTAATTATGGTGAAACAGCTTATTGATCCAAGGAGAAATCTGACTGCCATTTTGTGGTCAAGAAGGAATTTTTTTCCCTGGTTAGTGCAAAATTGGAAAGAGCGAAACCGGGGTTTTTTGCCTTCTTTTGGATCAACAGCAACAAATTAACAGATATAGTAAAGGCTGAACTTGATGGACGCATGTCTTTTTTCAGCCTATATAACAATGTAACTATGTAACTAAATCTCTGGATAAATTAAAATTACATAGTTCTATTTATTCCTACAGTAAGTAAAGTGCCAAGACAGGCTCTGCCATACCAACACCCAAACACACACACCAGAACAGGCTCTGCCACCATACCCGGGAACTTCTTCACTCTTCCCGCTGACATCTGTGGGAGTTCCCGCTGACATCTGGGGCGTTCCCTCTGATGTCAGGGGGAAACACCCCCATTTAAAGGAAAAATGGGCGAGGAGCAGGGCGTGTCAAGACCCTGTTCCCGTGACCCGGAGGATTCTGGTGTTGACCCGGAGAAGAAGTTCCAAGGTATGCCTGCCACACCGACACCCAAGCCCACACACCAGGACAGGCTCTGCCACACCGACACCCACATCTGGACGTGCTAAGCTACAAAAATATATATTTTTCACACTGCTTTTGTGTCTTGCCCCTTGTGTATGGCCCCCAGCCAGCACTATGTGTATTTATGTCCCCAGCCTGCTGCTCACTTTAGTATTGCAAATTTTGCAAAATCCATGCACTGTGCTGAAGCAAAATAGTCACAAGAGTAATCAAAAAGTGAGCCTGCAAAATAACCAGAAACATAGCAGTCGCATCATGAATTTGTGGGCCTGAGAATAGTGAATTCACCACCCATCAGAAATAAACATACTCACCAGGCCTATGGGTAACATCTTGGCCACAATTTAATATTTATGGTGAACAGATAAATAAATCAATTATACACAACAATTAAGTTACCATATTTGCTTGATTATGAAATAACCCTGATTATAAGACCACTCCCCAAAATCTGAATATTAATTTAGGAAAAAAAGAAAAAGCCTGAATATAAGACGACCCTATAGGAAAAAAGTTTTACTAGTAAATGTTAATTCATGTAGACTATGTAAACGGGGCATAATCATGTTTTCAAAGTTTAAGATTTAAAGTTTATGGTTATGTTGGTGAGATTATGTATCATGGATGGACATAAATCCTAAAACGCTTAGAAGCCCACTTACTGATCCTTTTAATTTGCTTGGCAGAGAAACCTGCCTGAAAAGCCTCAGTTTCAGCCCTGATATGAAATGTGGTGAAAATGAATTCAGACTTCTACCACAGCACAACAAGCAATGTCGAAAAACACCTGAGTAAGCTGATAGCGTGTGAGTGGCAAACCATTCTGATGAAGCAAAAAAGAACAACACAAGACATACCGAGCCACCCGCCCCTCTGTAAAACCAATTTGGCCCATTGCCCCTTCTGATATGTCTTAGATCTGCTCATAAGAATAGTCACATAATTGCTCTCCTGGGCCTGCAAACCACCTGGTCTTCTGGCACATGGTGAAACCAGCTTGCATACCAAAAAACACTAATGAGAAGGACATTCGAAACAACAATACCTCATATAAGGAACGCTCCAAGTTCTCAGACAACTGCTTTATTAACACCAGAGACACTGGGTGAAGGCTGTCTGTCTGAATGCCCTTTTTCTCTTAATGATCACAAACTCACCCGAAACATCCAACCATACCAATGCCATAAATTGAAAAGACAACGCTGACAAACTGCACTCTGAGCTGGACACAACCAACTCCCTCAGATAAGCCAGAACCGCCCTATGACTACCCTCCTCACAACTCAGACCCCCTTCCCTCTCTGCCAACCTCTGCCAGTACCTCCATATAAGAACCAAGTCTTGGAGTAAAACTAGGACATCGGTGAAGCCAGGGTCCACAAATAGCTCAGACAAGTAAGATCAGTGAGCAATGCATCTGTGGCTGCCCCCCGGGAATCTGTTGAGCTGCAAACGAGACAAAGTGTCAGCGATGACTTTCTGCACACAAGGAACATGCTTACCTAGGTATTAAGCTGCAGGGAACAGAGCACCAAGTGTTACAGTAAAGCAGATACTGATAAGGAACCAGAAGTCTGCTTACTGACAACATGAACCACGCTCATATTATCTGTACAAAGGTGACTGAAATAAATGATCAAGGTGGTGCAGTAGACATTGCTCATCTAGATTTCAGTAAGGGTTTTGACACTGTCCTACATAGAATACATACATAAACTGCAATCTCTGAATTTGTATTCCAATATTGTTGAATTAATTAGACAGTGACGGAGGGTTGTAGTCAATGAAGTAAATTCAGAGCAAGATCTTGTTACCAGTGGGGTACCTCTGGGATCTGTACTTTTACCCATGACTGAGGTAGTGCCAATGCATCGCCCTCTTTTACCCCCCCAAAAAATGAATACACAAACACAAAGTAAATAATACAATGTTTTATTATAAGTCAACTATGGAAAAATAAGGCCACGGTGCAGTCCGATTTACGCCTTCCACACCGTGACACGGGTATAAATAACTTTACTCATAGTAAAATTAACTTTATTTGTAAACACGATATAAACATAATATATGTCCCCTGCACGGCAGCCATTGTCACGGCTAGGATTCACCAAGGCACAAGCCCAAGGAGTGTCCTGCACTTAGGCCAAGGGCCTGTGCACCACGGGTCAAACCACACCTAAGGTGGTTAACCCTTGCTCTATGCCAGCTTGATAACCAACCGCCAAGGAACAAAAAAGAGGGGTGGGAGGGAGGAAAAGCTTTCCAGGTCAATTGAAAAAGTGACCTAAACGGGGTGGGCTCCCATATATATATATAGTGACCCCCACCCTAAGCACAGTAGGATGATACCCACCTATCATTGTCAGCTCAGGGCCCTCAATCAACATTGACTGACAGCCCGCCCTGAGCATGACTCAGCAGATTTTTCTGCAAAACAGGAAAACGGGAGGGGGAGAGGGCTGCCTGACGTCCCCTCAGTAATGCGCCCTTCTTGCTCCATGCTCTTGCCTGGGGCTTTCTTTCTAATATTTTCATTAGTGATATTATATCCTAGAGCGATCATGGCAAATGATTGCGGTAAACTGGAAAAATGGTCAGAGCTGTGGCGCTGCCTTGGAGAGGGGCCAGAAATGTCCCCTGATGCCGATCTTGGTGTTGCTGAATGCCTTGACATCAAGGCATTACAGCAACACTGTTTAAGCAAAGAAAGTGATCGTATTTCAGATTAAGGGCAATAATACAAACACCAGTTTATCTTTTTAACAACACAATAAGTCACAAATGTTTTTAGCATGTTTTTTTGTTTTCTTATGCAACAAATACAGTATCAGGGTATATGATTATATTTATCTTAAATGTTAGCTAAATTACACATGTGTGTTGTATCACAGGGCCCCAAACTAGGGTGACCACATCAGCCATGTTCACCAGGACACATTTTTTCATATTGCTTATCAGCCCAGATAAAGTGCTGCCCTCCAGTGTGTGTGATGTATGGACTCATAGAAGGCAGCCACTTAGTCAGTTATACATCCCCCATACTGCAAGGCAGCACTTTATCTGGCCCCATCCAGGCTGTATTTATCTCTGATTATCTCTGGTTTTTCCTTTTTCTCTCCTCTCCCCATGTCCCAGTTAAGATATCCTATCTTGCTTAAAGGAGAAGTGTCAGAGGATCTCAGCTCCTCACTCCATCCCTTTTGTTCCTTGCATTGCTCCCTGTCCTTCGTTGTGTCCTGTACCATGTATGTCTTGCCTGGTTATGTTTAGAATCAGTGTTCTGCATATTCTTATTTATGTTTGGCTTTTCTGGTTATGCTTTATTCAGTTTCCCATGTATTTCTCTCTTGCTATGTGTCTTGCTCGGTCTCCCTGTTCCTTGTTAAGTCCTCCCTGCTTGTTATGTTTCTCTATATCCTCTGCTATTACTCTACTTAGCTTCCCTAATCCCAGCCCGCAGAATCCTGCATATTTCTCTGTAGAGCTATGTCTCATGCCCGCTCCAGGGTGCCTGCAGCATATCACCAAGTTTTCTTTTGTACTGGACAACATCCGCTGCTTTGTCTGGCCCTGGTTGTGGCCGCACAACCCTGATGTTCAACACCTGTCCGCCCTGTCCGACTCCACTATTGCGCAATATCTCCTAAATACCATCATTGGGCACTATGGGTCCTTACAGTAAGCCATATGGACCCCTGACACCCTTGAAGATTTCAAAGACATTGAAAGTACCTTTCTAGTTTGTCAACTGCAACCATGAATCAAGAACAGACGATTTCTGTTCTTTCCTCAACTTTCTTGATGAGCTTTTCATGAACCGACATATTTGAGGATGTGATATTTGAGCAACAACAAAGAAAAAACAAAAACATATCTCCAATGTCATCTGAATACATAGATCATATGTGTGCTAAGGAAGCATTTCATAGGAGACATAGGTTCACAAAGGGATTAAGCTGATAAATTTGTACAGGTAAACCATAAATGTGCACCTTGTGATTTTGTTTGGGGGGGTAACTACACCTACACACAAAATGACAATCACAAACTATATATTCCCTAAAACAGGGCTAGATAAATCCGAGCACAAAGTCGCCATGGCGACTAGAAACCACTTCCTGGCGCCCAGGCAGCCTATGCTTTCCTGCAGGGGTGTGGTGTAGGGGGTGCTGTGAGGCTCCCATCAGGGTCCCGTAATGCATGTTACATGACCCTGCTGTGTGCCTCACAGTACTTGCCTCTTGCGTACCTACAGAAAAGAATAGGGTGCCGGATTCACAATGATAGAAGATAGTGAGAGGCATGGCTGCTTAGTAAATCTACTGTATTGTCGTGCCAGATTCACCGTGCATGTGTTGCGGTTTGTAATTTCATATATGTATAGTTAGCCAGTGTGTGTGTGCATGTGTATAAAAGTATGATGCTAGTGTGTATTGTGTTGGATACATGAATGGTGAAGAAAAAGAAAAAGCACAACCATTGAAGATTTCAAATACACCCAACTTACATTTCTAGGTGGCCCACTGCAACCAGAAATCTACCTGTAACACAGAATTTGGGGGATTGTTCTCTACCTTTTTCACATGTAAGGCACATTTTGGTATGGATGCTGCATTCTAGAGTACCCAGGAGATGAAGGAAAACACAAACAATAATCCTCAGTAAAAGGTATGTGCCAGAATTACACATTCAGTTAGCCAGAGGTGACTCAGAAAGTATATATGCAAAAGTAGAAAACAATTTATTGTGCTAAAGTAAGCATACAATCTTACAAACAAATATAAGGGGAGCCCCAACTTTTCAGCCAAAGGTTTTTAACAAGGGTGATATAAATGGTACTGAAATAAAGATGCTACATACTAGAGATAATGAAGTGTAAAGTAGAGGACTGCATTGGGGAGACGCGGGCGGTCTTGCTGTTGTTGCGGGCGGGAGCGGGCGGTCAAGCACTGTACCCGCAGGTCCCGGTAATCCCGCAAGGCGGCCTTTGCGCTGCTCCCTTACAGTGCTTCTTCTCTTGCTCCACCCAGGAACAAAGCGGAGTCACGTGATGTGAGGTCACTTCCCGTGACTCCACCTTGTTCTTGGGCGGTGCAAGAGAAGAGACGCTGTGAGGGAGCAACTCGAGGGCAGCCTTGCGGGACTGCGTGGGGAATCTGCAGTTCAGGTAAGGAGGTGGGGCGTGATTGACCACAAATGTGGCGGGAGCGGGTGGGATTTGGCAGACATGTCGGGAAAGTGGGCAGGAGTGGAACATCCACATTGCGGGAGAGGGCAGGTGACAAAAAAACAGCGGGAGCAGGATTAAAAAAGCAGTCCCGTGAAGGGCTCTAGTGTAAAGCGACTATTACTTACTGTTGTTTAACCAATGTAGCATAAGCCACAGAGGCACTTGATCATGTACACTAAGAATTCAGTCTGACAATTAATATTGTCAATACTTGACAATTAAGTGTTGATGGGTGCATAAAAATTGTAGTGATAATAACATTGTTACAATTGATACAGCTACTGGAGGTATACATTCCATTCATAAGAGTAAGCCAATTGGTTTTTAATATGGGTGTATTGGGGCAGTCAGAAGTTCTTATACGCATTTTGACCTTCTGAATGACATCAATGGTCGTTCTCGAAACAGATGGCCAATCTTTTTGTCATTCTGTTGAATGTACTAATATATCTGGATGATACTACTTACCTGTGGTGTAATAGAGGAGTATGTGCTTACAGAAGGGATATGGTGCATGGTCTTCCTTATCCTAATCGATTCTGCCAGTAAATCTGTGCAATTCTTGGATCTTGCCTGTTGTCTACAATGTTCCATTTGTTGAGGCTCATTACCCCTTGAAAGCAGTGCATTCATGAGTTTGACAGCTCTGATGTCAAAAGTGGTAACATCCCCAAAAAAAAGTCTTAGTCTTAAAAATTGTCCATGAGTTAAGTGTTGAATTATGTTTTTTTGTTGTGAAAGGAGGTTGCGTGTGAAAATGAGGCCCGATACATGAGTTTCCTTTGCAGGTTAAACTATATCCAAAATGTTTACACTATCCCAAAACAATTGGTCTGCCTGACTTGAACGGGAATACAGGATATTGAGGCTTTTTTCATTTTCATATTTGTTACACATTAGCAGGATGAATGCCATGTATTGGTGTTTTTTTCAGACTGGGCCAAAAACCAACAAAAATGGCTAAATTGTCTTTGTACATGTCTAATATATTACATATATATATATAACTATATATACATGCAAACACCTTTAAGTGAACTCTGTTAGTTGTTGATATATTTCACATCAAAACTGAAAAATGTGTATAATATAAAACATTGATTAGTAATATGATCAGCAGCAGAAAAATGCCGCAATTAAAGTTTACTGGTTAAACACAGTATAATTGATCTCTTAAATTCTATAATATAATAGCTCAGTCCTCAGAGAACATGATCAATGTTTAATTCAAGAATTTCAATGGATCAGAGGTTAATCAGAGATGACATTTGTCTACTAATGCTTGTCTGAGCAAACTGAGTCGATACACAATTAATTGAGTGGGTTTACCTCTTAGGCTGTGAATTCTAACCGATTATACTTTTTAGTATCTTCTAAAGTGCAATTCACATTTCCAAAATCGTACATTTTACAATTCTATACATTAAATTAGCCCATGCTAATGTATAGGTTTACAGACCAAAAAGGATCAATATGATTATTTCTCTAATTATAATTATATAATATTAGATTATAATTATTAGTTACAGTTTGTTTATTGTTGAATGTAACAATTGGATGGTGATGAGACCGAAGAGAACCTAAGAACTAGAAGTTATGGTGTAATTACAAATAATCAGATCAACCGTGGCACTTTCTGTGCAGACCACTGTAAGTAGATGTCTGTCCAGACTTCCATGTGCATGCACAGAAAGTGTCCTCATTGCGATTTCTTCGCTTCACTTTGAAGGGCTGTCAGAAAAACTAAACCGTCGGGGATGGTGACGTAATTTAATAACACAGTTATAACTGTGACATATTTTAACAAACCAGTACATAATGCAACTAATTATATTCCAAATATCAGCCTACAATAATGTGGATTTCCATGGATAAAGATATTGCTTACGTATCATAAATTGTAATATATTATTGATTGTTCTACAATGTGCTTGTCATTGTCACTTAAGTTGTAAAACAGTTTAGAGCAATTACTATAAGATTCTTAAATCATCTTAATTTAAAGCATTAGCTTATCATATATAATACACTTAAGAATGATTATTTTATCCTACACACTAGACAAAGGAGAATCACACCTAGTGCATGCTAGTTTCCTTTAGAAAAAAATTGGATGTTTTAATCTTTCCTGTTAGGGATATCTGCTGGGGAGGAATAAAATCCTGTGGGGCCCTGTGCTAACACTGCTAGTCTCCACTCCAATAATGGATTTGTGCTGTGGAGGACTGCTGGTAAGCATTGACTTTTGTGGCATCACTCACACCATAAAATGCCAAGTCATAGCGCTGTTAAATTGTTACGAGTAGGGAGAGGAACGGAACCCAAAGATAGAAACTGAAACATAAGCAGCACCACAGAAATAGAACCAGAAAACCAAGTTGAAAACACCTACCGTATTTTCCGGCGTATAAGACGACCCCCCAACTTTTCCAGTGGGCTATACTCGTTGTATAAGACTACCCTTCTACCCAGTATACAGCAACCAGCCAATCACGGCAAGTAATGTACCTTACCGGTGATTGGCTGGTTGTTGTATACAAAGCCTGCTTGGATTGGGTGGGTCAGCTCTCCCTAACATTTGCCTGTCCACACACACACACATGTATAGACATACACTGCCCTCACACAACCCTTCCTTTACACACATATACACATACACACCAGCTTACAAACACACATATACACATACACTGCCCTTACACAGACCTGTCCATACACATACACTGTCCATACACAGACATATACATACATACACTGCCCTTGCACACACACAAATATATATATATCTACACATACTAACATACGCCTGTCCATATATACACATTTATACACTGCCCTCACCACACACCCCTGCCATTACACACACACATTTGTGGGAGCGCGAGGTCTGTCATTTCAGACCTCTGCTTTACTGCTCCCTCATCACTACACGCCGGCAATTGATGCCGAGCGCTGGGACATGATGTCGTCCCCGCGCTCGGCATCAATAGCCGGCACGTACTGATTAGGGAGCACGGAAGCCGAGGTCTGAAGTACCAGACCTCAAGCTCCCTAATGTTGAACTAGCCCGGTGTTCAGGGCTAGTTGGGGAGATCACGATCTTGCACCTAGCTCGGCACGGCCCTGAAGACCGGCCCAGGGGAGGCGGCTTCTCCGCTCGCCCCTCCCCTAGCGGCGGGGGTCCTGGGGAGGTTCTTCTCCTGTCCTCGGTGTGCTGGACGTGCACGCCGTCATGGCGGCTAAGAATCCCATACCCGGCAACAGTGTATGTCACTCTAGGGGGCGGATCCTCACACTTTTTACCTGATTGCCTAATTATTTGCTTCAGCTGTCTGGCACCAAATTTAAACTCCCTGTTCACTCTAATCTGAGCCCTTGTGTGGTACATACGTTATCACTGTTATATTCTGATTTACTGGTTTCCTGACTCCTGCTTTGTTCCTGACTATTCTCTCTGATCGCTGCCTGGATTGACCTCTGATTGCTTTTTGGACTTTGCCTGTTTGCTGCCTGCATTGACCTCGGACTGTGACCTGTTTATGCTATTGGAACTCTCCTGCTGTTGTTCCACTATTCGTCCTATGACTACACGTCCTGATAGCTCTCCATCCTGCAAACGGGACCCGTCTCTCGTCGGATTGTTACAGAGAGTGAGGGATTTGTTTTTCTTGCACTATTAGTTTCTCCTCCCTTGTGGATTCCCATATTAACCCATGCTATACTA
>VKOC01025065.1:0-22067 GCA_009364415.1 Spea multiplicata
ACACACACCAGCTTACACACAAATACCTACACTGCTCTTACACACACCTAACCACACACACACATATATATATATACACATACACCGCACTTACACAGATCTCTTACCTTTCTCATCTTCCATCCAGTCGTGGGAGCGCGAGGTCTGTCATTTCAGACCTCTGTTTACTGCTCCCTCATCACTACGCACTGGCAATTGATGCCGAGCGCCAGGATATGACGTCATCCCAGCGCTCGGCCTCAATAGCCGGCGCGTACTGATCAGACCTCAGCTTCCGTGCTCTCTAAAGTGCCAGACCTCGAGCTCCTTAATGTTGGGCCGGGAGGTCGTGATTTCCCCAAACAGCCCTGCTCATCGGGCGCCCGCTGATCAGGGCTAGTTGAGGAGATCACGATCTTGCACATACCTCGGCGCGGCCCTTAAGACTTCGGCTCGGTTAGTTTCAGCACCCGGCGTATAAGACGACCCCCAACTTTCGCAAAATATGGTAGTATGTAACATAACAATTTGACTTACAGAGACAACAGGTGAGTAGGGCCCTGCTCAAACGAGCTTACAACCATACATCATCTGTGAAACATGATGGATGCGGTGTTATAGCATGGGCATGTATGATAGAATTAGAACATACTGCTAAACCAACCAAAGGGTTTTAAAGGCAAAGAAGTGGAACATTGACCTCAACCCAATTGAACATGCATTTCACTTGCTGAGGGCAAAAAGGCTCACAAGCAGCAACTTTAGCCTGACGCATTAGGGACCTGGAAATATCACTGGTGGAGAAATCTAGCATTTGGGGGTGTCTGTTGGTTCCAATTACATTTGCACCCATTAAAGTGTGTGGGGTGGTCTGTGTATGAAAATTGCTGTAAATTCTTAAAGTTTCATGCAATATTTTGTTAAAGCACTTGAATTAAAGCTAAAAGCCTGCACTTCATTCACACATCCATTGTGGTGTACAGAGCCAAAATTAGGAAAATTGTGTCACTGTCCAAATATTTATGGACCTACTAGTATTCTCTTGGGCATGCAGTGGGAGAGCACATTTATTTTGTGTAGGACAGATTAGTATCAAAATGTAACAAAAGTACCTTGAGATAGAACATGTGTCATCAGGACTGGCTGAGGCAAACACTTTAGTGCCAATATATAAGTAAACATGCATCAAGTTATTTTATAGGGTATTACATTTTGGGTCTAATACATTATCTCTGGGGTCTCATGTACTATTAATTAAAACCTACGTCACACATGCAGTATTATAGCTGGCACGATGACTGTTACTAACAATATTCCTAATGTTCTCATAACTGTTACACCACGATCATGTAATCATGCATTAAATGACAGGAAATTCAGTTTATTTGGACAATATACAAAATTCACACAATTGCATAATCTTCAGAGCCGCCACAGTACAATGACATTTCGAATCATTTATACCAGGGGTGTTGCGGTTGATAAGCGCAAGATTACAGCTAGACAGGACTCAACCACGTACAGCCGGTCACTTTACAGCGAAATAAAGCGGCTTCCAGCGCAGCGATCGGGTCCATGTTCAGTCTTTAATAATAGCCTCTGTCTGGTTCTCTGCAGCCAACCTCAGCTGCTCCCGGCGTTGGAAGTATCTGTACGCCCGCATGCTGCACAAATAGCCTCCGTACAACGTCAGGAGCATCATGGACGTAGAAAACAGCTTGTAGCCGACGTCTGCAAATCGTTTAGAAGTCATGGTTTGCCTATATAGATACAAAAAGCAGCATTGAACAAAAGGGAATGTACATGGATCAATAAACGGGATCGGTTTTAGAATTTCTTACAAAGTAATCAAAGAGCAACAGTCTCAAAGGGAGAAATAAAGGGCATTTGTTATGTTTTTCCCCTCAGTGTCACCCGTTCTTACGCTCTGTTAAGTACCTGCTCTGCCAATTAAGGAGGCGCTTCCATCCGTCCCGATTACCAGGAACACTCAACTTACTCTTTCAAATACGTCATAAAAAGGTCCCAATAAAATCCAAAGTAGTGTGGGTTGTTCCCACTAGGGAACCATGACCGTGTACATCATGGCTACTTTAAATCGGAGCCAATTCCCTGCTGGTACACAGGAGATCAGGCCCTGGTTGAATGAGACTGTGTGCTCTGGCTGCGGTTACATTCAAAGCGGCTTTATGCGCCTGCACGGAACTTTGGTATTGGCAGGGAATTCCCTTTGTGAGGCAGGGACTTGGGGGTCTGTACAGAGAATGTGTGCTGCACCCCCATGACAGATTGTTTTATGGCGGTAATGGGGGGGATATTGCTGAACCATTTACTTCTGTAGTCACCCATTTTCTGAGCGTAACAGCCAAAGCAGAATTGTAAAGTTTGTGTGAAACGTTAAGCTTTGGAAGATATTGGTGATAAAATAGCCCTAATGAAATTATCTAGATCACCTTTGTAGTAACAGTTTTATGAGGTTTTTTCGAAATCTGTAACCACTATTGAAGTTAGAGCCCCGCCATTCCAAATATGAAAATACTGAAGGATGAAAAAAGTGCACCTGGTTTCCAAATCATGAAGGGGTCAACAAATTGGCTGGGATTTGGAGCCAGAAAAAAAAAAACCCATAGGAATCATTTTTTTTCTTCTTCCAGTGTTAATTAGTAACACATGTACTAACATACTTCCAGACACACATGGCACCATATACACACGGTTAACATACTTACACACATGCCCAGTAACATTCATTTACACAGTATCTAAGTGCGAGGAATGCCTGGCCCGGGGAGGTGGGGGAGCTACATACGCTGGTGAAAAAAAAAAAAAAAAAGTACTTCGCCGAAAACAGAAAAACGACCCCTACACCTTTAAAAAAAAAAAAACAAAAGAAATGAAAAATTACCCTCCTATCATGTGATTACAGGCTCCCTATGCCACTTCTGCAGGGGCCCGGCTGCTTCCCTCTGTGTTGTTGGGCGAGCAACTTCTCTTGCCACGCCCCCAGGGAAAGAAGGAAGGGAGCAGAGTCATGTGACATGACTCCGCCGGGCTCTGCTTTTCCTGGCCTGTACAAGAGACGCTGGTCGCACAGGTAAGCAGCCTGGCCCCTGCGGACGATTCTTTTCGCCCGGTTTTTCTTTTATTTCAGCATTTTGCCGATAATGCCCTTTTCGGACGACATATTTCGGTCACCGATATATAGGTGCATCCCTAATTGTATGGGTACAGTAGAGACAGAGGGACACTACGCTTGAAGATATAAACAAAAAACACGAAGGTTTTGTTTGTACAAAAAACTGGAGGTACATTTACACCAGATATTAAAACAAAATAAAAAAATTAAGATGCTTAATCAATAACACACAATACAGAAAAGATAGGATTCATCAATAACATTAAAAGGATTTATTCTCTCAGGACTTTGCAGGAGAGCTGCTATTTACTCTGAACTCACTGACTCCACAACGCATTATGACGTGAAACAGCGCTGCATTATGTATAGCTGAACTAGTGAGGGGACTTGATGAATCTATAACTTAGCCATGCATTATACAGGGCCAGCTTCCAGAAGTTCACTAGGGCCGGCCCTTTTGTAAGGCATAGTTAAGTCAGGAAGTTGAAATGACAGGTCACCAGCAAACTTACTTATCTTACGGCATAAACCCATAAACAGTGATTTGCCTAACAAAAAAATGAGCAAAAAGCATTGGTCCAAGAACACGTGGTCTATAATTGAAGTTGATATTTTGTATGAAACACAAAAAAAGATGTAAAGTTGTAATGTTACATAAAAATATACATATGACTGTTCCTTCTAAAATCGGGAGTTCAGCATTCTGATGGCTAATGAGGAGATGGTGATTTTTTCCCCAATCCAATATCTTTTTTTCCCCCCACAATATCTTCACTGTCCACGGTTATGTTTTTAAATACTTTTTGATACAAAAAGGGCTTTACATACGTGCTGAAAAGCTATTTTATATAAAACATACCAATAAAATATTTTAAACATCTAAAAGCATTCTGATAAAATATATAAGCATCTAACTAGTATTGGTCTACAAAACTCCATAAGCATAGAAAAAGATCACGTGGAAGATTGTCTTTAGTCATGTGCCTTGGCAGGCTGCTTTTCGAGATTTCGGCGAGCTTTCTTTAAAACCTCGTGAGTCATGGCCACTTGATCAAGAATAAGCCTCACGCTGTCTTCGTACTGGCTTTCAGCGTAGAAACGATTCATCATTCCGGAGACTAATTGCTTCTGCTCAACAAGACTTTTCCTAAGTCTTACAATTTCCATTCTCATCTTTTCAACCTCAGCAACACTATTAGATCTGTGAACATGCGAAGGTAAGGACACTCTCCACAAAAGGTGCATCAAACGCACTGCTTCTTCCAAACACTGCGCGGTTCTCCTTATTTTGTCATACAAAATGTTATCAAAATGATCTGTGCCCTTCCGGTTGTCAATGTTGGCATCAATTTCAAGTAACACACTCCTTCCTTCCAGAATCTGTTTCCACAGAGCATCGTAATCTTCCAGAAAACCAAGAACGTAACGGCCGCGTTCATCCGACAAAACGCCGTAACCAGGAACCAGCCGTGAAGGAGTATGCGATGAACCATTCTCTGAACAGTTACTGTTCTTCACACAGCAGTCTTCCATCAAGACAGCGCCACTTCGACGTCCCTCCAGCTCAAGGTACGCACAATGTAGCTGTTCGGTCAGCTTGTTTATCTGGAGCTGGTAATTATGCAGTTGAAGCATGGGCTCATTCTGCGTGCTGGATAAACATCCTAAAGACTTTGCAGTGAGCTGTGTACCCGAAGATGATTTTTGTAATACTGGAATCTGTGATCTCTTTGCAAAGTTATTTAGTTTATCGTTTTGACTGTTCTTTCTTTCAGTGAGACTGTTCACCTGCCCTCTCTCAAAGCCGCTGGCACTTCTCCTGCAATGTTGTTCTGTGTGCCCACCAGGGTATACTGCATTCTCCTTATCAAATGCAGAGGTTTCCACTTCAGAAACTGATGTGCTTTTACCTACAGATTCTTCCATCTGTAGTTTAGGAACTTTAAAAGACCCAGAGCTTTCTCTTGTATCCTCTTGGTCAATTTCTACTTGTGTGCCAACATCCACACCGTTTTTCAAATCCATGTCATGCTTTATTCCAAACAAAATCTTGTTTTCTACATCCGAATGTTCCAAACCTGAGTTAATGTCATACTGGATGGTAGGTGAAGTAGAAGCATCACGATGCTTACTTTCGAATATTGCAGAGCTCTGACAGACTAACCGCGTGTCTGTATTTTCTCCCTCCTTAAGGGAGGCATCTAAGACGTCTTCGGTTTCTGCGTTTCTAGAAATACTCTGAGCCACGGCATCTCTGGATGCTATCAAATACTGGTTGGTCAATCCATAATTTCCATCTGAAGAGCCTGTATATTGTAAGTTGTTTTCTGCTTCCTTCTCTTGTAAATCACGTTCCACACGATATTCAAAGTTTTGATCTAGGTAATCAAGGCAAATATTTAAATATGAAGTGCGTTCCCCAAAAAATGAAACGGTATCATTTTCTCTGCAATGCGCCTTCAGTTGTTCTTCCAGCATCCTGCCTAGTTCTTCGTTAGAACGAATCTTTTCAAGCAGCTGCCTTTGTAACGCGGCAACCGTGTCAAGTTCCTTCTGCAGGCTCCCACGTTCTCCGACGGAATTGATTAGCTGGGAATACATTTCCTTTTCTGCTTTCAGAGACAAAATTAGCTGCTTATAACCGAGCTCTTTTTCGTCACGTTCTTTGCCTTTACACACGTCCAAACTATTGTTTCTTTCCGGGACATTGCTTGTAGAGTGGGCATCAGGCTCTGTGGCGGCTAGCTGTCTTTTTAGTTCTATAATTAGAGCGTCTTTGGAATCCAGAGTCTCATTTAAATGGCTGATCATGAGATCTTTTTCTTCCAGCACCACCACTGTGGTCTTTCTATACTGCTCTTCTGCTGCTAAAAGCTTTGCTTCTGCTTCAAACCTTTGCGTTCGCTCCTGATCCAGTAGAGCTCTAATTGTATCGATCTCTGCATGTTTAATCTGTAGCTCATTTTGTAGATGACAAAGCTTTGAAGAGCCTTCCTCTTGTCCAGGGCAGTCTTCTTTGGTCTGTTGGCTGTTACCACCCTCCAATGCAAGGCTTTCCATTGCTTTTGAAGCCTTCAGGAGGAGTTTCTGTTTCTCCTGTAGGTCATTTTTCAGGCTTTCCACTTCAACTTTTAGCTCTACGTTCAGTCTGTGCAGGTCCTCGCTGCTGCTTTCGCAACTCTGTTGAACTTGCTCCTCTAGGAAATAAATGCGAAGCTTCAGGTTGAAGTTTTCCCTCTTCAAATCAGTAACTTGCTTTTCAAAATCTTTCATGGTATGTTCTTTGTTCAGAGTCTTCACCTCTTCCTCATGGCCGCGAAACCCACCGCCGTCCCGATAGCGGTCTTTGGCTTCTTTCTCCGGCAACGCATTGCTTTGGCCGGCATTTATATAATCCGCCAATTTAAAGTCCTCCGCATGTACCAAATCCATTTTCCCCTATTATTCCTCTGCTGTGACGGCAGCACATAAAATCACACAGCCGTCATTTTGCAGTCTGTAAATATCAATCAACATAGTTATTTTGATCATAAATACCACCTCTGACATTTATTAAAAAGTGCTAAACTTTTTTCAAAAAAAATGATTTGCCTGCTAAAAACACATCTGACAGTGAAAAACAGAGTACTGAAATTACAACTACAATTCCCATGACTCTCAGGCAGCACATGGCCAGAGAATAATTTAACAGCATTTTTAATAGCACCATGATGTCATCATTAGAATGCACACAACAGGGGCTTGGAAAGCAATCACTGGGATTTATGCTTTTAATACAAAATAGTCGTGTAATGATCACGTGACGCCTGTGTTAACACACATTTCCGGTTTATACACCTATATGGATGCCCTTCATTCTCCCGTCTAGATACTTTAAGACAATGTCAGAAGGAGTGAACTGCAGCGACTGACTGGCAATAGGGAAGACACTGCTATAGGCGTGTATGGCCGTTAGAAACAACGGAAGAAGCATAATGACGAACGACACGAATGTATGTGACTTGTTTTCACGTCACGCAACTACACTTGGTATCCTAATTTTTTTTTACACCCATAGCAAGAACTCGTTATAAACAGCATACTCCACGGCACTAAACGGGTTAACCGTCTACCAACCCCAGAGGAGATAATCTACTAGATCACATACTGTTTCTCTTCCAACGATTGTATCCTGTTGTTATTATTATTGTTTTTTGCCGCGCAAATAAAAACACGACCCTTACCTGTGACTTTCGTGCGCCTTCTGTCGTTAGTTCCCCCGGAAACGACGTAACTTTCCCAGAACACCACCGAGACTGCGGCGCGGCTAGATCGGCGTCATATGCACCACGTAACTTTCAGGCGTCCTTGATAGAGGCAATACTCGCGCGTGTATTACCGTATTTAAATGTAGTAACGCGAATACCTTGTGTGAGCGCAGAACAAGGATAGTGCGCGTGCGCACAGCCAGTGTTGTCATGTTGTTGAGACTCTGTATTCCGCAATGTATATAGGAAAATATTTCGTAATTCTCTCTAGTGTTTACATCTCGCACGAAACATAAACCAATGCGCCGGTTTACGTGAATTAGAGTTCCTTGAACTTCCTGTTATTAGAGCTACAGAGGATGCTCATCTAACGAGGGTCTAGTAAACGTAGCTTAACCCCTAAACTTCCGCAATCTAGATTTTTAGAAATCCCCCCTCCTTATTTTTAGATCGTAATTACAGGCAGATAAGAACATTCAGCCTGATGTAGAGTCCTTGGTGTTGTTTTAGATTGGGGATAGCTTTATGTCTATCCCACCATTAATATATTGTCCACAGAGAATGACCAATATAAAATATAGTGTATTCTAACATCATCTCATATGTATAAACTCTTTGGCTATTCGGAGCCATAGCGCCACACCCCGAGTTTCCATGACCGAGACCCAGAGCACCCATTAGCAGGTTATGTGATCAGCAGCCGTGGGGATCACGTTGAAAAGAGGGGTAGTGTATCTCTCAACTGGAGAAAGTCTCTTGAGTTGAGTTGTTGCTGTGTAGCTATGGCATCGCCATAGTAATGCTAATACCTTGTATGCAGGTAGAAGCCAGGCCATGACCCCTGTGGCAACCTGAGTGAAACTTGTCCTGCATACTGTGGGCCTTGGGAACATTTCCCTTTTCGGGGTTAGAAGCCCATCGGCACTCGCGTCTCTCCGCCATTGATGGAAGTAAGGCAGCTGGGGACCAGTATGGTGTTAGCGTAGCTGTGTATCTATGTATGTGTAAATGTAAAGCGTTCCCTGCTGACATTGCGGGAAACTCTCCCATTTAAATGGGTGGGGGGTGGGGCATGTGAGCACTGAGGACCCCGTGAAGCTGCGCTTCTTCATGCCCCCTTAACATAACTTATCATCTCCATACCCACTCCGTGTCATTTCCCCATCATCTTCATACCTTTTTTGTAGCACTTAAGCACACCCTCCCTTCTATCATTATAGACACATAATTCCCCTTCCTTCTCACCTATCTTCGGACCATAAGGATCAGTTCTTCTCTGTGAACATTGGTCATAAAGTGTTAAAGTGCAAATGATGGATGTAGTGTCACTTAAAAGCCAAATAAGCAGTAGGTCAAAGGTGGACTATGTGCTTGCATCATAATATGTATTTAATAATGATATATATATATATATATATATATATACTGTAAATGTATATATGTGTATATATATATATATATATAATACATTTACACATACTTCTGTTAAGAATGAAATACTGCCACTTCAGGCGTGGGAATTCATTGTATTTGTTTTGAGCCAAAACCCAACAAATATTTATATGACTGATGTACCGCATTTGTTCGCAGATATACTTTTTGTCAATAAAAGGAAAAAAAATAATTGCTTGGCTTCATTGTCTTAATGGAAATCTAATATTAATTTGTGACACCATGCAACTTCTTCAAAAACCATTAAACAATATTCTTTAAAATCTAATTGGATTTATTGCATTCAATTACAAAAATTCAAACTTTGAGTGTATTTAAATAGCAAAGCAATCAAATGAGAAGTCATTAACCAAAAGTTAGAGCTCTATATCCAACAGAATGAAGTTACAGGACTCATTTTGTTCGGATCATAAGGTTTTCATTAGTTCTAGGTAATTGCAGTTAAGATCATGCAATAGCTTTTATGCCAATAGTTTAGTTGTTATATTTTGTAATAACCCAAGTAAATTATGATGGAGTGAATTTGTCATTTAAATTGGCATACCACAGCTCATTCTTCAAGATCCAATCCTTGCGGACAGCACGCTTGGTTTATTTAGGTCTTTTAATCTTTTTTTATTGTCCGGTTGGGTTTAATAAAGTATGATAGTTGATGACTAGGTACTACTTGATACCTTATTACATTTGTTGATGATTAGCATATCCTTTGCCAAAGTCCAAAGCTACTCACCAAATTAAGGGACATGCCACACTTCTACAAACATTGGCAGGAGCACAAAATCTGGGCTTTATCAACTAAAAAGGGAGTATGCAGAAGGGCTTCAGTTTCACCTCATTGAATTCACTCTGCGGAGTTTAGGGTCAGCATAGAGATGGCGGTAAAGCCGTACAAAGTTAAATCACAGACCATCTCCACTGTAACAAATACATAATAATATCTGTATAATGATCTATGCTTGCTATTTGGAAACCTAACCCAATGACTAACAGGGAGCAACAAAGTGTGAAGAATCACAAATAAAAGCAGAATCAAAAACTGGGCTTAAATAGTAGACCATCATATTTTATGTTATTGGCCAATTAGTAGTATTATTATCATCCAACTAAAAACAAATCGACATATAAGGCACATTTGGCCATCTAGTCTGTCCATTTTTCCTGATGTAGAGACTCAGACCTTAATCAGTGCTTGACCTTACCATAGATCAAGTATAGATTTATGTCTATACCATGCATGTTTAAATGCCTTCTCTGTATTAGCATAGCATTGTCCATAATGAAGGGGACATACCAAGACATGTTGGACAATGCAATGCTTCCATCTTTGTGGTAGCAGTTTGGGGAAGGCTCTTTTCTATTCCAGTATGACTGTACCCCAGCGCACAAAGCAAGGTCCATTAAGACATGGTTGGATAAGTTTGGGGTGGAAGAAGTTGAATGGTCACACAGAGCCCTGACCTCAACCCCATCGAACACTTTTGGGATGAACTGGAATGGAGATTGTGAGCCAGGCCTTCTCATCCAACATTGGCACCTGGCCTCACAAATGTTCTACTGGACGAAAGGACAAAAATTCCCACAGAAACTCCCCAAACTCTTGTGGAAAGCCTTCCCAGAAGAGTGGAAGCTGTTATAGCTGCAAAGGGGGACCAACTACATAATAATGTCTATGTATTTAGAAGGCCATGTCATCAAAGTCCCTGTGTGTGTAATGGCCAGGCGTCCCAATACTTGTAACCGATACACTATTTTGTTGTTTCTTTCCTTGTGCATAATTAAAATAATACGCAAAAAATAACCCCACACACATTTTGCAAACACAATCTGTTCAGGTCTTTGTAAATATCAGATATTCTGTGTTAATGGCGCGTGTTGGATGTTTGGACTTATCATGCAGTTTATTTTTCTTTACTCTTTATTTTTAGTGCCTTTGACTTTTTTGCCCACAAATGAATGTGTAGAGAAATCTGTCCCTAAGCAACGCTCCTTGGCGCTTTCCTTCTTGGGCTTAATGCTCTGAGCGTTCTATTTGTGTATTGATTAGTCGGTACGCGGTACGTGGATATATTGAATTTCTGCTGCACCGCAGACATAGCTCCGTTAACATCCATTAGACCAGACGCAGCTCGTCCCGATAACACCGAGCGCTATGCCGAGGCTCATAATATTCTCTCTACGCCTTCACGAACTAAAGCGACCGAACAAGGAACCCTGGCCAGTCCATATACATCTTTTACAACAGAGATGGCTGTAGTGTTTTAAGGGTTAAATGAACCTAGGGAACGGCATGCATGAGATGGTTCACTTAACCCGTTAAGTGCCAGAGATCTGCCAAAATTCCTAGGATTCCGTGGGAGGCCAGTGCATTTTCAACAATTTTACCTTACAAAACTGCCAAAATGCATGAGGTTTGTTTAAATAGATGTTTTTTTAAAAAACTACAACATCCACTAAGTACATTTGTGTTATATGAATATTACATATAAATATATACATATGGTATATATATCTATATATATATATATATACACAATATAAAATGTGTAATATAACAATATAATGCGATCTTGGCATTGAAGGGGTTGCATGATCGCTCTCATGATGCATTTTTGTACAGGGGGGAAGGGTTGGCGCTGGCCTCCAAACTCGTTTGGGGACTTAAGACGTTAACCCTGTCCCTGAAGCTGCCTATGGCAGCTAGGACATAATTAATGGTAAACTGGTGATCGTGGGGTTAACACTGCGCAATCGCTTTCATGGAGCAATTGTGTAGTTGTTTTTGTTAAAAAAA
Organism: Spea multiplicata; assembly: GCA_009364415.1. Classification (NCBI taxonomy): domain Eukaryota; kingdom Metazoa; phylum Chordata; class Amphibia; order Anura; family Pelobatidae; genus Spea; species Spea multiplicata. Next base: position 11,606 of record VKOC01025065.1, read on the forward strand.
CGCTCTGCTGTGTGAAGGAAAATCTTCACAGGGGAGAGTTTTCGGTGGCTAAAAGCCACTGATCTGGCTGGGGAAGAGTGCTGGCATGGATAACGGCTCCAATGCGCTATTATCTAACCGGTTAAATTAGATCATGCTTGGTTAAATGACATCATTATGACCTATGACCATACCTGGGAACTTCTGTGCTCCGGCTACCCGGAGCCTTCCCTTCCGGGTCTTGACCCAGAGAACCGGAGGAGCGGCGCTCACCTGGCAATCTCCGGGTCAAACCCAGAGAGTTCCCACATATGCCTATGACTAAGATGTATGACACATATACATTTCACATATTACTGGCCAGCGCAGGTTTTGTGTCACCCCTGCAGTATAACGGATTTATATGCAGGCAGTTTTTTTTTTAATTATTTGATTACTACTACAACAGTATCCGGACATACAGATGGGCTCGGCGGAGGAGGGCGGAGGAGGGATGCCAGAAGAGAGTTCTGACGATTGTTAAATCAAGGTTTGTAAATTGCTCTAGTACTACAACAATAAAGAGTTCCTTTAGCAAGTTGTGAAGAGTTGACGCTTGGTGAATGTCCACCAGTAGGGGGCTACAGAGAAATGGCCATGCCTGGGAACGCTCCGGGTTAGTGAAAAAAAGACTAACTTAAAATATTAGGAAATTGTTTTAAAATTTAAAATGTATTAAATTCCATTAAAAATAAGAACATTCTTAAATCCCTGCCAAACTGGGAGTCTTAAGGGCCTGCAATACCCACCTTCTTGTTCCCCACAATCAACTGAAGCCCAAGCAAACCTGCATACTTTGCTACAAGGTATACAGAGTGGACCAAGAGATCTCCATAATTATCTGTTATTGTTTTCTGTATTGTTATTATCATTTTCCTGTTTCTGTGCCTGAATTGTCTATTACCCTTTTTTGTCTATCTATGCTTTATGGCCTAGGAATGCCTTTACTGGGAGTTTCAGCATTTTTCCACTGATTGTTTTATTTGTTTTTATTTGGTAAAATTTATGTCATGTCTGTCACTACTTAAGTGTGTTATATTTTACTTTCTATCTTTCTGCTCCACTAACCCTTATCACCTATATCTTGTTAGGGATATTAATGAGACAAAATAGGCAAGACCAATATTTTATCACACACGCAAAATAACGACGCTACCAATTATTGTGGTACCACATCCACAAGCTTAATTTAAGGAGATACCCTATATTTTATCTCCGATCCTAAATCCTTTCAGATCGCCGAAAATTATAATTCAAATCAGATATAGATCACCAAGATAGTCAATCAAAAATATTTATTGTAAATGCAATTTATAAAATCTGTATATGGGTCACACAGTGCATGATATAAAACACAAAGTTCTTAAAACATGTCAAAATGAATCAATTGAAATACAGTATATTATCGATAGTTATCAATATGACTTGGTACTTTATGAGTCTACACACAATTAATTTCCATTCCACTCAGCAACCAAAAATTGATAATAATCAGGGCAGTAACGAAAATATCACTATCTCTCTTATATTAGTTTAACCAATAGGACAAATTAAAATAATGTAATAATGTCTAAGAGTATTTAGTGAAGTTCCTAATAGATGCAAATAATGTCAAACTTCATCTACAGGTAAAAATACCTTTTCATTATTGTTATTATCACGGGTTATAAGCTGCAGTCTCACAAGCCGCCATATACAATAATGCAATATACTATTTCCCAGAAACAGGGAATTCTATATGAAGAAGACAAAATTCATCTCTATTCAGAATAATAAAACAATTATATTTACCACCACTTGTTGCTGTGATCCAACTGGTCCTTGTAGAAATTAATCCAGGTTCAGTGGCAAGAAATTGAATGGAAAGAATATCACTTTCTACAAGTATATAGGTTAGAACTCAAAGTAACTCCAAGAGTGAAATATGGTGTCAGGATCTTAAGATTCCAATTCTCTGCGGTTTATTTTGTGAATCAGCCCGTCCGGGTCTGTCTATATCAGGGTCAGTTTTTAAGGTCCCTTCGTTTTTTCAAGGTGAGTTTTTTTTTAATTATTCAAGACATAAGCTTAAAAACAGGGCTTATTATCATAGCCTCCACCTCTTGATTGGAATTCTCCAATCATCACAGTGGGTTTTACCCATAAAAATTAGGATTTCTACTCATATTTACACCATTGTAATTTCTTACTTTACCTGTGAGAGACGCTCTGGTCTAAGAATTAACTTAAAACCATTACATATGTGTTTGGAATTTATCCTTGGTCACCCTTATCACCAGGTGTTACCTCCTAGATAGTAACTCAGGACTTGGTAGTCTTACCATGTATCCCCCATACGAATTTACGTTCCCAAGGATATGCAGCGTCTACTCCTTAACTTTCTCATGGAAGATGATATTAATTGTATCATACTTACTGAAACATCTATATACATGAATACTTCTTTGTTCTCAATTATAGAGAGAACAAGGACAAAAAGAAATAATCACTACATGATTAAGTAAAATAAAATGGCTCTGACTCCATTTTGTGTTCATGTAAAATACAGAATATATGGAATACATGTTTTCTATGATAAAATATCTGACATAATCCCCCCTTTAGATTATGACAAAGCAAAGTCTAGTTTGCTTTAGAATGATCTAAACAAACGTCAGATGGCATATTAACGACTTCAAATCATATTGTCCGACATGGGACTTGCAGGGGTATAATGCACGGATTGGAACACTTTTGCACCTGTAAGAGAAGTCATTAATGAAAACTTTCTTTATCCACTTTAGTAATCATTTTACGAACGATGTCTTTGACACAAAATATAAAAAAATGTGTCCTCTGGTTAAATCAGTCATTCCAGATTGCACTTCGTCCAAAAATGAAGTTGTGTGGAATATTATCGGGTCGTGCATAAACAAAAGTTCACGTTTGAATTGTTCATGACTTTGGTGCAGATTAATGGAGTGAGAGATTAATTTGGAATGCATATTTGTGGTTACAATGGTATCATTCACCATAACCATTAAATCTACGAGATACTCTCTTTGTCGTTCCATTTCCCGATGAATAGCATTGATTTCTCCTTTTAAGCCTCGAATTTCGTTCTCCAAAGTTTGAACAGAAACAGAGTTTGCGGCAGACATACCGGTTGCAACGACGGCACCTATGGCTGTACATACCAAGGCAACAATTAAAGCAACAAGAAATCTTTTAGCTCGATGATTCATTGTAATGGAGCTCGATACAAACGGCTTCCTGGCTTGTTCCAAAATTTCTTGAACGCGTCTTTGTGCTCTTTCAAGATGCATCTGGTACCAGGCCTTTAATTCAGGGAGCTGCATCGATGAAACGTTGTACTGTTTTTCGATGGAGATCTTCGGGTCTAAGCTGACAAACACACGTTGTGTTAGGATCCTCTTTTCTGTAAGGATGAATCCAGGAGCTTCTTGGATCATGATGCCAGAGGATGGTCCAGGCTCTGCGATCGGTTCCATCCGCATCTCGTGACACAGGAGTAATACGATCCAGATGATCGCCACATCCTTCTTGGACATCTTTCAGAACATGAATCCTTGTCTTAATATTCAAAAAGAAAAGAATAGTATGAGTATACGTACTTGTAATATCACTTGACATTAAAACATAGCTATCCAATCTACCTATCGATATTGATATAGTTGCTGGATGGTATGGAAATTAATGACATGGATATACATTATCGCATAACATAACAACATTTCAAGTTGTATACGATACCACATTGTAGATTTTGATCTTCTGACTTCACACCGATGTTCAGTCTTCTATCTCAGAATCATTATCTAGAATTCTTAACTGAGATCTAGGATGACAAACACGCAATTGGTTAATATGAACCCATTTTTCAACAAAATTACCATCTTTAGGAATCTTGATCTTATAGGCTACTGGTGAAATCTTGTCAATTATGACATATGGACCCTTCCAAGAAGGTAGAAACTTCTTTTCCTTCACTTGGTTTCGTGCAAAGTTATACAGATAAACTTGGTCGGAGATTTCATATTCTTTCTTAGTAGTCTTCAGATCATAGTAGGTTTTAGCACTGATTGCTGCTTTTCCTAGATTCTTTTGTGCAAAAGCAAATGCATATTGAAGATGTTTACGTAGATTTTCAACATACTGATGGGTTGTTGCAGCGTTGATCAAATTATGATCAGATGTGCGATATAGCAGATGTTGTGGTAAAATCATCTTTCTGCCTGTCATCAATTCAAAAGGTGACATCTTAGTGGCGGTACTAGGTGTAGCTCTAATAGCCATTAGAACCAAAGGCAATTTAACATCCCAGTCCTTGCCAGATTCTTTCACATACTTTTTAAGTATATTTACTATGGACTGGTTATAACGCTCTACCCCTCCGCTAGAAGCTGCACGGTAGGCGATATGTAACTTGCGCTTCACACCTAGGATTTTCCACATTTTTGTCATCACTTCGCTTGTGAAATGACTTCCACGATCTGACTCGATTCTCTGAGGAAGGCCAAATCTGGAAAATACATGATTAATTAGTAATGCTGCACACACAGAACTAGTGTTCTCTTTGCATGGGATACATTCTACCCATTTGGTGAACATACATGTAACAGTTAACATATACTTGTTACCTCTTGAGGATCTAGTTACAGGTCCAATGAAGTCGATTTGTATGTCAGACCAAGGTAGAGACATTCCTCGTTTCTGAAGTGGTGCACGATGAGTTGGAGCATGAGGTTGGAATTGCGGACAAATCAAACATCCTCGACAATAAGTTTGCACATCTCTTAGCATATGTGGCCAATAGGCATAATCACGCAGAATTTCGTAGGTGATCTTATCCCCGCGATGACCAGAAGTAGGTGCATCATGTGCATGTTGCAACATTAAACCTCTAAAGGTGGTAGGAACTACCCATTGTTGTATGCCATGTTTGGATGTTCTGATCAGCAATCCATCCATCAAATTGAATTGGACTTTATATCTCATCAAGATTCGCAAGTCTTCATTATCCTTACAATCATCATCAGTGATAGGATTGGCAATAGGATCTTTTATATACTCATAAAATCGACCAATAACGGGATCGTTCTTTTGACTAGTGATCAGATCCTCATTGGGAAATTCTTGACTCCATTGTGCAAGATTAAGGTCCACCTCATTTCTAGCTTGCTGTCTAGTTATGGCTTCAATCTGAATTGATCCAGTAAAATCATCAATGTTAAAAAGTTCTCCATTGATGGCTGCCTGTTTTGCTAATGAATCAGCCAAATCATTACCTTCTTTATCGATACTTTGTATCTTAGAATGGCCTTTGGTTTTCTTCCAATAAATGGTCAAACCATGTTTGATTACCAATTCATCAATTTTACAAAACAGCTTACCATGCTTCACAGGTTTGTTGTTACTTCTCAGCATTTGGTTACGTTTCCAGCTAGGCAGATATTCGACAAAGCTATTGCGCACGTAGTTAGAATCGGTTATGATAACAAATTCTTTAACACCATACTCAATTGCCATTTGAACGGTCTTATATACGGCACATATCTGACTGCTTTTAGGACCAATGCTGTATCCTACAGATATATTTGGATAATCATCTGTCCAGGTGATTCCAATACCTGCAACCAATTTCCGTTCATTATCAATGGTGATATGATATGAACAACCATCTATGTATACACATGATAGTGGTCGACAATATTCCTCGTCATAAGCTTTATAAGGAGAAAGTAATTGTTCCTCTAGGAAATCATCTCCGGTAGAGTTATCATCCAGAGGAAGAGCAGCACAATCATGTAATCTGCTAGTCCTTGGGCAACTACATTCTTCTTGTTTTGATTATAACGGACTTCTAACGGCCATCCCTGTAAGAATAAAGTCCATGCAGTAATTCTACTGTTAGAAAGATTACCGTCTCGTATCCTGTCGCTCTGCAAATATTGTAGAGGTTGGTGAGCAGTTTCTACAATAATCTTCTCGCCGTGGATATAGCTCCGAAAATTCTGTAATGCCCATACCGTAGACAATAAAGCTTTCTCACAGTTGTTGAATTTCACTTCAACCGGTGACAAGGTTTTGCTTGCATATGCGATGACTTTGTTCAGATTGTCCTGTTTTTGATACAAAACCGCACTTATGCTTAAGTTAGTAAATCCTGTTTCCAGATAGAAAGGCTTACCTCCCTCCGGATATGCCAAACAGGGTGCCTGAGTGAGTTTTCTCCTCAGCTCGTCTATGGCTTTGTCCTGGGCTTCCCCCCAGTTCCATCTTACGTCTTTCTTAAGCAGCTGTAAAAGAGGTTTTGTTAGTTCTGCATAGTTATCAATAAACTTACGGGAATAATTAATCATTCCTAAGAATGATCTTAATTCTTTGACATTGGTAGGAGTTTTGGCATTCAGAACGGCTTCAACTTTCTTCTTCTGTGGACTTAACCCTTCAGAAGTTACCTCGTGTCCAAGGAAGTTGACTTTGGTGCGACACCATTGGGCTTTCTGTAATGAAAGTTTAACTCCTGCTTCTCTTAATTGATTAAGAACATGTCGGATCTCCAGAATATGTTTATCAAAAGAAGTACTTTTGAGTAAAATATCATCCACATAGGCCAAGGTTCCCCTTTCAAATGCATCAGGCATAACTTTATGCATGAATATGGCAAATTCATGACCAGAATTTATGTAACCAAAAGGCATCCGGGTCCAAGTATACTGCTGTTTTCCAAATGTAAAGGCCAACTTGTATTGGTCCTCCTTGTGTACCGGAATAGTCCAGTATCCCTGGGCACAATCTAGGGCAGTAAATATTTTGGATCCTTGCATTTGTACCAAGTATTGGTCTATGTAGGGTACAGGCCATCCAGACATATACACACGTTTATTTAGCTGTCTTAAATCAGCACACAAACGCCATTGACCATTAGGCTTCAGAATTCCTAGGATGGGGTTATTATACGAACTGTGCACCGAACGGATAATGCCACGGTCCTTTAAATTCCGAATGATATCCTGTAGCGCATCATAGGACGCTAAAGGTAGTCTATATTGCTTGATACATACGGGTGGTAGATCGGGATCAGTCTGGATCCTAGCGACATGAAGGTTAGTAAAACCACAATCATAAGAATCTTTGGCAAAGATCTCTTGGAACTCCATTAGGATTTCCCTTAGCTGTTGACGTTCACTGTCATTAGCGCAAGCATCAGCCATGGATATCTGTTCTTCCACCCTTTCCTGAAATCCAGGAAAAACTTTAGGTTGACCTATTTCAAAGGATTCCTCAAGTTTAGAGGTTAGGTCCTCTCCAGGTGGATTAATTTTCTTTTGGTCATGATATTCTTGTTCATCAATTAGGTGGTCAAAGACGATGGAGGATTCTTCAATCCTGCACGAACCTTCACCTATATTGAAAGGATAAACAGATTGGATAGTGAATAAACCTTCTGGAATAGAATTAAACGTTTGTTCCACTATTTGTTCTTCTGTCAGATATTCTTCAGGAATGAGACCTATAACATGATTTTGAAATCCAAAAGTATAATATTCTGAATCCAATGCCAAACCTACAACAGTACCTTTGGATAAGGTAATATTATGAGGTGCAATGTTGTTTATAACCACATAAATAGGGTTTCCATGAATATTTACCATTGGTGTAGGTGTTACCATGATACCTAGCTGCTGCATCCGGTTGGATAAGCAGATAAATGCATTGGGATTTCTCAATCTCTGGCCTTTCTTAACCTGTATGGGTAGAAGAAAGTTACTGCTTCCTTGTGGAATGGTTACATCTTCAGGTACTTGAACACTGACTGCATATGGCAATAACTGTGCCGATTTCAGTGCTGCATCTTCATCCTGAAATTCACAAGGATCGCCTTTTAACCTGGTCCAAAGATTAGAATTAATCAAATCCAGATGGATAGCAAAGCGATGTATGACATCGTTGCCCACATAAATCTGGTAACGAGGTTCGTCCAACACCAGAAACAAATGTTTGGCTGTCTTATTTCCGATAGAAATGGATAACAAACATTTTGCAATAATATTATGGCTATCCGATTCGCCGTCCAGATTATGGATCCACCTGTCTTGGGGAGAAAGATACCGGATCATTTTAGGATTAGCGATCTGCTTTAACAGACTTTTGCTGATATAGCTGTTTTCGATCTCCAAGTTTAGCTTGGCATTCTTACTTCTAACTAGATCATTCACTTGAACAGGAAAAAATAAATTGTTATTAACCCTTTCAATTTTGTCAAGGAATTGAACATGACCTGCTGATTCCACAGATTCCACATAATCCCTGCGAAGAGAAATGGTTAAAATATCGCCTTCCAGAGAGACATTTCGGATCCTCTCCGGTTGAACTTTTATGGAATGATCATCTGCAGGGGAAATAAAATCATTAACCTGCAAAACAGTAACATCAGATGACTGACTATTCCTAAAATGAATTTCAATTGAGTCCGGCCTTTCCTCAATCACATGGCAATTACGCCTGGATTGCTGATGAGACTTATCATATGGAATGGGTACTTTGGTTTGTGACCATACAATCCCATTCACACAATCTATGATTACATTAAGTCTTCTGAGTATATCTATACCCAAAATCAATCGGTCATAGGGGAGATTTACCACTATTACCGGGTGTCTCAAGGTCTTATTACCTATGGTAAACTTTAACCAGGTAGAACCTACGACATGAAGGGAATTACCTCCAACACTCAGTAGAGTATTTGGAAAATCTCTTAGCTTCGGCTTTTCCGCTGCTAAGTCCATTATCTTCTGAAAGTACACATTGGACAATATAGTTGCCTGTGACCCAGTGTCAATTAACCCCATGAAGGGTTGTGGTAATGAATCCTGTACATTTACAGAAACATAATATCTTCCTTCATATTCTTCTAGTTCACAAAGAACTTAGAATGTGTCAGCATATCACTTGTCTTCCATACGTTACCTGTCACGGCAGTAGTTCCAACCTGTACTGATGTATGCGCACTCTTACCCACTAGTTCTTCCTTCTCAGGAATGTCTTGAGCATTCAAGCTGTTACTAGCGGTCGGCATCTCATCGGTTAACTCCTTCAGAGCCGGTTCCTGGGAACTAGGTGCTTTTAAAGACAAGTTAGCTTGCGGACTCATTTGGTCTGGCTGCAATATAGAAGAAAAAGTTACAGACACGTCCCCCCTAGCCAAGAGTGGAGGGACCACATAGGTTTTACCATCATTATTAACATCACCTGATAGATGATGAGGATCTGGAAGTAAAACAGGGTTAGGAATTATATCATCTGATAACCACCCCTGCATTGCCACATCGGCTTTAACTTCGTTATGATCTATTGCGGAGGAGCTGGCATTGTAGCAGGACCTACCCCTAAAAAAGGATTGGTGGTCGCTGTAGCCACAGTTTGACTTAATTTAGTCATTTGCTCCGTTAACAATTTGATTTGGTCACTCATTTGATTGACATGATGACGAAAATTGTTTTTCCCATTCCTGTACTGCCTGTTAGGTTTGGAGTTATTTGGCTGAGGCTGTTGGGAGTTATCAGACTCAGACTGACTGGATCTGTCCCTATTAGTCCTGTAAAATTTCCTCCTTGCCTGAGGGTTTTTCTTCCACTGGGAATTACCCTTTCTCCACTGTGGATTCTTTTTGGCAGTAGGACTTTTTCCTTCGTTATCCTGGGATTCCACATTAAGAGTTTTAGGCCTGACAACAGGTGAGGCTGTAGCCGATTCCTGTTTCTGAGGTTTTGGGGATTTAACCACCTCAGCATAGCTTCTCTTTTTCTGTGATTCTAATCCCAGATGGGCTTGGGTTTCTGCCACCTCTTGTCCATGAAATTTCTGATTCTTTTTATCAGGCAAATCATCATTGGCATGCAATACTGTATACAGCGTCATGCATTCATTGACAAGCCAGTCTAATGAACAATCGCTATCATAATCTCTAGCAAGATTTGTCCGAATTGGAGAAGGCATTGCATAGAAGAAAAGATCACGGAATTCTCGAGAATCATATCTGGGCTTACGTTCTGTAAGAGAATAAGCGTTCTTTAGAACAGTTAAAAACTTTCTAGGACTTTGGTGAGGTCTGCATTTCAGATTATACACAGCCTTCTTAGCGGCTGAGACAGTTTTATACTGTCCAAACTCAATCTTAATCTCATATTTCATTTTAGACCAAGATAGGGTTTGCATACTTTGTAAACCTTCAAAGTAATGTCTGTAATGACTTGAAAAAGTCCACGACACATAGTGCTTCTTGTGGAAATCATTATCCATTCCCAAAAACTGCATTGCCCTTTCAAATGATTCTAAATGATCAGCGATATTAGCTGTGCCTTTTTTAGAAAATTCAGCAACAGTCTCCTTAAGGAATTTAATTACCTTAGGGGCATCATAGACAGGTACGGGTAATTTC
>VKOC01025066.1:0-23162 GCA_009364415.1 Spea multiplicata
TAAAAGTATGGTGTCAGTGTGCTGTGAACAGGTCTGTGAATCTATGAGGGCACTATGGCATATCTGTGGGTATAAGGCATGTCTGGGGTAAAAGGCATATCAGGGGGGCACAGTGGCATATGAGGGGGTATAAGGCATATAGGGGATATAAGGCATACGTGGGTAGGGCTGAGTGGCATATCTGGGAGTATAAGGCATACATAAAGTACATGAGGCATATGTCTGGGAGGCAATGTGGCATATCAGGGGAGGACAGAGTGGCGTATCAGGGGGCACAGTGGCATATCTGGGGAAGGCGACATGGCATATCTGGGGGTATAAAGCATATCTTAGGAGGCAGTGTGGCATATTTGGGGGTAAAAGTATGGTGTCAGTGTGCTGTGAACGGGTCTGTGAATCTATGAGGGCACTATGGCATATCTGTGGGTATAAGGCATACCTCCAGGGGGCAACGGGCATATAGAGGGGGTATAAGGCATACGTGGGTAAGGCTGAGTGGCATATCTGGGAGTATAAGGCATACATAAAGTACATGAGGCATATGTCTGGCAGGCAATGTGGCATATCAGGGGAGGACAGAGTGGCGTATCAGGGGGCACAGTGGCATATCAGGGGAAGGCGACATGTCATATCTGGGGGTATAAGGCATATCTTAGGAGGCAGTGTGGCATATTTGGGGGTATGTGACATCTGGGAGGCAGTGTGGCAAACCTGGGCTCAAATGTGCATAAATAGGGGGGAATAAAAACAAGAAATGCATTTTATCAAAGTTTTTTTATTCTGCTGTTTTCTTTAACATCCTGTTTGTTTATAAAATTATTTTAAATGAAAAATTTACATTCATTTTTGTATCCGATTAATTGATTAATCGGAAAAATAATCAGCCAACTAATCGATTATGAAAATAATTGTTAGTTGCAGCCCTAATATATTTATAATGATTGTTAACATCAATCTCAGGCATACCCAGATTCCAGCATGTACCGTTTGGCTGGGCATGATAGGAGTGTGATTGCTATCAACAATCATATATAAATTAATATTGTTATTGTATTCTTTGTCCAATTTTGTTGTGTTAACCACACTTTTATTAAAAGAAAGTAACACACAATTGGACAAAAAAAATCAACAATATGACTTGGCATGATAGGAGTGTGATTGCTAACAGCAATCACACTCCTATCATACCCAGGCAACCAGTAAATGCTTGAACCAAGGCATGATGGGACTGTGACTGCTGTTAGAAACCACACTCCTATCATCCCAAGTCAGCCAGTACATGCTGGTACAGGGTGGCTGTAAGTGCAGATCCCATACTGCTGGCAGCATCAATACACAAGGGGACAGCTAGCCAGGCTTCAGCATGTACTGGCTGACTTGGCATGATAGGAGTGTGATTCCTAACAGCAATCACAGTCCCATCGTGCCTAGGTTCCAGCACTTACACATCCATGCTATCACACGCACTCATTAATTTATTCATTCAGATTCATTCCCTCAATCACGCATACTCATTCAAAACTCTCCCCCACCCCCTTACCTGCACTACAGCTCTTGATGTAGCTCACAGGGGGCGCGGCCTCCCTCTGCGTTCTCTTGTACTGTACAGAGGAAGCAGGAATGGAGCAGAGGCATGTGATATCACGCACATTCACGTGACTCTGCTGACTCTTTTTATATATGAAAATACCTTACTGGCCTTAGCAACTGCTGACTGACACTGCACATTGTTTCCTAGTTTGTTGCCTATAACAATTCCCCAATCCTAAATTGCTTGTGCATTCCTTACCCCAAAGTGCATTTATGTGAGTGCCCAGTCTCCCAGTCTATCTAAATCCCTCTGCAGCAAAGTAATATTCTGTTCACATTGTATTAAGTTACAGAGTTTAGTGTCATCTGCGAACACGGAAACATAACTTTCAACGCCTATTGCCAGGTCATTTATAAATATGTTGAATAAAATTGGTCGCAGAACAGAACCCCGAGGGACACCACTTACCACTTTTGTCCAGCTTGAAAATTTACCATTTATAACAACTCTCTGTTCTCTATCTCTAAGCCAATGTTCTACCCAAGAACAAGAATTTGCATCCGGACCAATTTCTTGAATACTAACCTATTGTGTGGAACCGGGTCAAACGCCTTAGCAAAATCCAAGTACATTACATCCACTGCACTATACTTGTCTGCAATACATGGACAGCATCCATTGTGGCGGTCTGCCCCTCCTTCCACATCACATGGTTGTGATGCCACCGTACATTCAGTACCTATCCTTTTTTTCTTCCATATATTTTATTTAACTAACGTTAAACCGAACTGTCTAAGCAAATCTAGTGCACAGAGCACCTATCCTAACCCATCCAATAAAAGTTGCTTATTACAAATAATTACACTTAAATCATTCTCATTTCACTGTACTTTATATGCAATTTTAGATAAAAAACATGTTAAATGATTGCATATGACTTGTGCATATAGTATATTTTTGCAGGGACATAAAGAAGACGGTGGTCACATCACAGGAAATTATAGTCTACAGTCCCTCCTCTCAAAAGATACGGCGCCTTCCTGTTGCTATGGGATACGATACTTCCTGCTTTGAAAAAAATGGCTGAGTGATAAGCTTTCCGCATGCGCACTAGACTGGTCCATCGCTAGGTCCTCCTAGGCTCCTTTGCCCTTACTGTGATAGCTGAGTCGTGCCGCGGCCCCCTGACCTTCTCCCTCCGGTTTATCCAGGTACGACCCCCCGTGCTTGTGCTGTTTTATCACCAACTACCAGCGTCCACCATCTCCAGCGGCTGGTACATTTTTTGTTGTCATGGTAACTGCTGAAAGAAGCAGGGATGTGATGTAAAAGCAGTTCTTCGTTAACCAGCATCTGGTGTTTTTTTTATTATTATTTCTGGGTAAATAGCAATCAACTGCAACAATAAGAACACCTATTTAAACTCGCCTTATTAGAGTTGTGTTAAATAAAAAAACCGTGCCTACACATGCAGTTTCTTATGTAAGGTAATTATTGTTTTCACTGATTTTATTTAATTGCTTGTATTTTATATTCTGTATGTTTCATTGGGCTCATTGTGTTAATCTTGCATGTGTATATTGCCGTATAGGCTATGCTAACGTTTGGGCTGCAGGGTTTCCATATTTAGCAATAGCAGCCACAATTAACCCTATGTAAGCAGTAGCCTTCATCTAAAGTGAAGATACAGTAAATGCCGGATAAGTTGACATCATTTTAATGCTAACTGAAGGCCGCGACCTTTCAATTGGCTCTGTTCATGAGATCACACCTTAATAATGTGACTGACAGCTGTGATTCTTCTGAGGCTGAGATGGGCAGTTCTAAAAATAAGCAAGTTGATATGTGGTGGGTTATTGTCCTGCTGGCATTTAATATACTGAAATAATTTTTACTACGCTATTTCTTGTTAGAAAAAGTATTTTTACATTTGAGAAGCGTGTTTAATGTAGTTAGCCCCCTTTTTTGATTATTTAATTTTTGTAAGATTATGATGATATAATGACAAAAATCTTACATTTTATGCAAATCAAAGGAAATTATACAAATCCAATAAATAGAAGTACAATGCCATAGGGAGATCAAATATTGCAATATGTCAGGAAACGCATGATTGTTGCCAAGAGAGTGTGCACAGGAATAGGTTTAGGTAGCAAGTGGGACCAGGAAACAGGTTTCCCTAGTAAGATGGATATCAGTGAATTAACTGAACACCACAGCATTATAATCTTAGGTCAGGACCACCAAACATGTGTATACACTGATCAGCCATAGCATTATGACCACTGATAGATGAAGTGAATAACACTGATAATCTTGTTATCATGGCACCTGTCAGTCGGTGGGATATATTAGGCAGCAAGTAAGTGATCCAAGGAAGGAAAAACGGTGAACTGGCGACAGGGTCATGGGCGGCCAAAGCTCATTGATGCACGTGGGGAGAGAGGGACTGGCCCATCTGTCTCTACTTCTTTTTCAGTTAGTGCCCATTTTAAAGACCTTGCTTGATCACAAATACTGCTTGATTTGCTTGATCACAGATACTGTATACTGATGTCTAAGGTCTATTCATTCAAAGAAATACGGCTGTTTTGGCTGTGGCTACTGCAGGATGATAGTGTCCTACAAATTGCCAAGAGTTGGCCATTTTCTTTAGATTTAGGAATTTTCTAGTCAATATTTACACATCACAGGGTTTATGGAAATTACCACCATGAATAAGCATTAGAAGGTTTTGTATTGTGTATTGCCCTAAATGCCCGTATGTAAGATTAACTTTCACAGACATTACTATGCTTTAAATCTGGCAAGTTTGATGGTTTGGTCATTGTGATGGAGATTCAACAACATAATGGTTAATCATTTATGCATGAGGGGTGGTGTAAACATGGCAGCTGCTGATGGGTATTCAAAGGCTGCTATTGTCCATCCTACTAATACATTTCACCACTGGAATGCTGGAAGAAAGAAAGGTTAGCAAAAAAGATTTCTTGGCACACTTGCTGCTTCTCTTTTCAACAAAACGGTACTCTTCTGGACACATGGCAACTAGAATAAAAGAGACAACAGACCAAGGTCTTTGAATTGTCTGATTAAGACCTTGGTTTGGGGGTGCTGCAATGTGCTTTTTTATCAATGTCATTTAAGCATACGGGTGAGCGCTGCTCCTCTGGTTCTCCGGGTCAAGACCCGAATCCACATGTTATATAATGTGTGCTCTACAGGCTAAGTTCACACATCAGTGTGTGCTCTACCAGCTCATTCATGAAAATAGACACCGTAAAATGCATGTATCATTGGAACACCAAAAACCATCAACACTGGAACAGTATACCGTTTTCATGTAATTAAAAAATGCAATGAATTAATCAACATTTGGACTATTCCTTAAATATTTCAAGAACAAATTACCTAGATGTGATTGGAAGAGTTGTCGAGCTTCACCTCTCATTTACCTTAAACTTTCAGTTATCGCCTTGAACCAAGTTCGCTCAATGAACTAGATGTGAACCTGCCCTTGGGTTGGTATAGTTTTCCTCTTGATTAAAAGTAAATTGACGGAAATCTCTTGCATTTAAATCATTGTGTGCCAGCCATACGGAGCCTATTGCACCAATGGAACCAACGTCACTCTATCATGGTGTTCTACGTAGAAGTAGCGACAGTCTGATCCCTGTTTAAGACCTAACACCCATTGTCCATCAATTCTAGTCCCATTGCTCCTGTTGTTAAATAATCTTCTCTTCTGATGAAGTGGGGCTTATTTCTGGTGACTGGCAAACCTGGCTTTATCTATTTGAATGGGACTTTAGCCGTACAAACTTTCATATTAAACCAGTCTTTCACAAATGCATGAAGACATTCCCGTCAGGTTAGTCACCACGTTTGTTGGCATCTTCAGTACAAAAAAATGAGCAAGTTCTAAAATATCACATAAACTGAGGTTGCAATGAGTATGTAGTTTGGCATCCTTTTCGTAGATAGAGTAAAACAGAATTCTCCCTTTTTGTTTTGTCACCTTCCTACATGATAGTTTATGAAAGATGGCTCACAAAGATGGCACAGGCGTTCCAACAGATTATGGTGGTGGGGAAATGTTTAATTTTATTCACAATAGAAATCTTTTGTGGATCACTCATAAGACAATAACAAATAATTACTGTGTCACACTATGACCAAATTTCGAAAGAGCAATAATAACTACCAAAGCTGCTTCAGGTGGTTCAACGCGAAAGGATGTAAAGGACACAAATTTTGTTGATAAACTACATGAGAAAGAGAGAGAAAAGGAAACACAAATATTAATCTGCTGTTGTAGCATAAAATAGCCTTGGTCCTTAAGTGATTAAATTGCATGTGAGTGTTCCTTTAACTGTTTGTTTCTGATTCCTATCAGTCTGCTATTTGATGCCGCAATTATTTATTCATTATGTTTACAACAGGTTGGAGAGCAGAAAGTATCATTTAGTTAGTGCAAGTCAGTGAGAAGCAAGAAGCAAATATTATTTCTTAATTTGTTCTGTCCTGTTGCACAATGAACACTGAAAGCCGGCTGTGGGTGGGAGAGGACCACTCCGTGGTCAGTCGTATGCAGAAAAAATTCTGGAAAACTAAACAGGTTTTGATTAAAGTTACTGGAAAGAAAGAAGATGAACATGTAGTTGCATCAGATGCAGAGCTGGATGCCAAACTAGAGGTAAGGAAGTGCCGTTGCTACCATATTTACATGATGCGTTAGTCTACAAAGGTGACACTTGGCAAATGTATGTTAAAGACAGAGGTGTTCGGGTAAGTTGATTAAAGCATTGTCTGTTGAATATATTTTCTGTACACCTTCAGTTACATTATTTGTAATGCTTATTTACACAGTTACATAAGATGCTATGGTGTATGACATGCTAGCCAAGGATCATAAAAGTCCTAGCCCAATACCAACTGGTCTGTTGCTGTGGCCTACTTGAGTCTGCTTAACATTGTCACTTAACTTATTGGGCTATACATTATGCAAGGTCAACACAGCCCTTCTTGCAAGATAATGTCACAGGGGTTGGCATTTCATATTGCATAGGTTAATCAGTGAGTTGAAACAGCAACTCTCCTCAAACTGACCTGCAAACTCAAGCTTTAGTGCAAAGATTTGCATAGTATCTCATATAAGGTGTATTTACTGTAGTCAGAATGTTTATATGCATGGCTCGTGAAACATTGTGAAAAGTTGATGTAGCACTTAAACAAGTAATTTGGTAGCAATTATTTATGTTCAGAATTTGGAAATGGGTATAACAGATGAATTTTTAAGGTACATGGTATTCATTATTAGCTATGTTATATGACCAGATGTAGGATGAGGAAACCCCTCCTATTTGAGTTTAGGTGTTTCAGCCAAGCCCATTGCTAACAGGTGCATAAAATCAAGCACAAAAGCAGCCATCTCCATGCCCAAACACTGGCAGTAGAATGAGTCGTACTGAAGAGCTCAGTGACTTTAAAAGTTGTTCTGTCATAGAATGCCACCGTTGCTTTGAAATCTCTGCCCTGCTAGATCTTCCTATTGTAAGTACTCTTATTGCGAAATGGAAGCATCTAGGAGTAACAGCTCAGCTACGAAGCAGTTGACCACACTCACAGAGAGAGACTTTATTTGCTGAATGGGCACAAATTGTCACAGACATTCTCCAAAATCTTGTGGAAAGCCTTCCCAGAAGTAGACACTTTTACATACCTCCCCACATTTCAAAATGTGAAAGAAGGACATTTTTTTTGTAATCGCTCTGTAGTAACTTACCAATACAAGCAATGTCACTTTACAATGTCGCGCTTGCATTGCCACGTTTAATTTTTGTTAGCACAGTCGTCGATATTAAAAATAACCAACACATTGAACTGAATTCCCATGAGGCTCACCCAGACATACAATTTCAATGCTGATAAAGCTGCAGATATTATGTGTGAACTACAATTCCCATGGTGCTCAGCCAGCTAGATGTCCACCATAACTATGCATCATGGAAATTGTGATCCACAACTAACACCTGTCACAATATGTGCTGTTAACTGCTGTTCCCATGAGGCTCAGCCAGACATACTGTTTCCACAATGCTGGCTGAGCATCATGGGAAGTGCAGTCAACAGTAATGTTGCAGATGTTATCTGTGAACTACAATTCCCATGATTCTCAGCTAGGTGTTCACCATGATGCTGTCTGAGCATCATTGGACGAGTAGTCCACAGCAGCAGAGATTTTTTTTTTAATTGAAAAAAGGATAATGTTAGCCTCCCTCCCAGGACCCTTACACACTGCCTTTAACCCCTTCGCGACCTTTGCCGGTTCAGGACCGTCATGACAAGAAGGTCACTAAATGACCTTTGACAGTTCTGAACCGTCAAAAAGTTAAATAAGCTTAGAAAGTGATCAAGGATCACTTTCTTCGCTTAAACGGCCTTGCTGCAATGCCTCGATGTCGAGGCATTCAGCAAGGCCGAGATCGGCATCGGGGGCCATGTCTGGCCCCTCCCCGGGGCGTCAACAGCCGCCATACATTGTATGGCGGCGGACGCCCGTTTTAAAAGCGTTTAGGAGGCGATCAACGATCGCCTCCTAAACTTAAATGGTGTCGCTGGAATGCCTCGATCAGGAGGCATCCAGCGACACCAAACACTTACCTTTCGATGGGCTGTGACCGCTCCGGAGAGCGGTCACAGCCGCAGCTGCCGGTGATCTTCGCCATCAAGTAAGATGGCCGCCGCTCTGTTAAAAAAAAACAAACAAGAAAAAGTTCGCTAGATGGTCTCCAGACCCTCTAGAGAACTGGCTCCACTTGCTGGTTGAATACAGGTACTGCATTCAACCATGCAAGTCAATGGAGCCCAGCTTTCTAATCACTATGTGATTAGTAAAATATTCAAAAAAAATAATAAAAAATGGAAAAAAAAATAAAAAAAAATGTGCTAACATTTAAAAATAATTATGCAGTGATGTCACTAGATGAACCATCCAGTACCAGCAAAATGTGTAAAAAATATATAAAAAAAGTATTAAAAAAATAAAACAAATATAAAAAATAAAGTTTATTATTTTGAGCAAGTGCTAAAATTTCTCAAAAATCTCAACAAAGAGTTAAAATAAAAGCACTTCAAATACCCAAGGGGTGTCTAATATAAAAAAAAATGGCTGATGGGGTAAATTGGAGTGGCCTAGATAGGGCATAGGTACAGACTGACCAAAATGGAGAAAAAAAGCGCACTTCCCAAATGTGGCATTTTAAATCTGAAACAACCCGACAAACCCATGCATGTGGGGTATCACTGCACTCAGGAGATGTTCCTGAACACATATTGGGGGGTTGTTTGACAGTGACATATACCAGAACCTGTATATCTATAACTAAAGTACAATTTGTGTGAAAAAAATTACTATTACAAAGTTTGACAAAGTGTAGTTCTATAATTGGTGCATGGAAAGGGTTAAAATAACAGCATTCGGAATACCCTGGGGTGTCTAGTTTTCCAAAATATATGGTTTGAATGGGTTAAATTGAGTTAACCGGCTTCAAAGATGTTCCAAAGAGGAGATGGAGGCAGAATGACCAAATTACGCATGCCCCAAAAGTAGCCTTTTACCAGCCAAACAATCTGACAAACCCATGCATGTGGGGTATCGCTGTACTCAGGAGATGTTCCTGAACACATATTGGGGGGTTGTTTGACAGTGGCATATACCAGGACCTGTATATCTATAACTAAAGTACAATTTGTGTGGGAAAAAAAATTACTATTACAAAGTTTGACAAAGTGTAGTTGTATAATTGGTGCATGGAAAGGGTTAAAATAACAGCATTTGGAATACCCTGGGGTGTCTAGTTTTCAAAAATATATGGTTTGAATGGGTTAAATTGAGTTAACCGGCTTCAAAGATGTTCCAAAGAGGAGATGGAGGCAGACTGACCAGATTTGTTAAAAAAGATTTGGAAATCATAAAACGCTGCTTGTACTTATTGCCCTATAACGTACAAAAAACAGCAAAAAAACATAAAAACATTGGGTATCTCTAAACTCAGGACAAGTAGTAGAATCTATTTAGCTAGTTTTTTTACTTGCTTTTTTAGGTGAGTAAAAGATTTTTCAAATAAAAGTCATAAAATGTCTTTTTTTTCATTTTTTTACCATGTTTTTATTATTTTTTTTATAGTAAATAAGATGATACAATCAAAATAATGGTATCTGAAGAAAGCCCATCTTGTCCTGAAAAAAACAATATATAACTTATGTGGGTACACTAAATGGGTGAGGAGAAAATTACACCTGAACACAAGCACCACAAAAGTGTCAAAACAGCCTCGGTCCCACAGGGTAGAAAACGAAAAATGAGCCCGGTCCTTAAGGGGTTAAACACACCTGCCCATAAACACACATATACACATACATTACCCTTACACACACCTGCCCATAAACACTCGTATACACATACACTGCCCATAAACACACACGCTGCCCTTACACACACCTGCCCATAAACACACATACATACACTGCCCTTACACATACCTGGCCATAAACACACATATACACATACACTGCCCTTACACACACACACACATGCACATACACACAACAGTTTACAAGCACACAAATACCTCCACTGCTCTAACACACACCTGCACAGAAGCCGAGGTTTGAAATGACAGACTTCGCGCTCCCTAATATTGGGCCAGTTAGAAGGGGATTGTGATCTCCCCAACCAGTCCTGCAGCTTCGAACTTTCTATGGTACTGGAAAAGGGGGACAGAGATAGGGATAGACGGGACAGTGGGACTGAGTCCCCAAATCAGGACAGAAGTATGGGAGGACTCCACATTAACACCTATGCTTTTAGAATGGGATGTCCAACAGGCTCTTGTAGGTTTGATAGTCAAGTGTCATACTTTTGGTCATATAGTGTATTAAACCCTTTATTCAATTTTCAATTTTGAATTCACAAAACCTACAAATGCATTGTGTCAGACAGTGATTGTTACCGTTTTTTTGGGAATTTGTCACCGGTTTACTATAATCTAATATACTTGGCAAATGGATTTCAATGTATGTCTTTTTAATTTTGATTGAATTTGTCGGTTTGTTTTCAGTTGTGCAGATTAATTTACAGCCAAGTGGAAAATAAACACTGACAAATTCTATCAACATGAAAGACACTGCTTATAATGTGAACTGGCTTTTATGCTGTGCCTGTTAGAAAACGCAGTGCTTAAAACGTGCACCAAATTTTCTGCTGTGCCATCCTCAAAGATGTTACATTCCATCCTATGAAATATTTTGACAATTATTCTTGTTGTAGTTTCTAAAGCTGGGCTGGGAATTGTTTTAAAACCTAGCGTTTTACAACTGCAAAAATATATTCAAGTACCACTTCTCTCATATTATAAACACACATAAAATCGGTTCTTTAAAATTTCTGATTTGGTAGATATTAAGCAAAGATTACTTTTACAGGTATTTCATTCAGTTCAGGCAACAGGATCAGAGCTTATCAAAATGATTGATAAATACCAGCATGCACTGAATGGTATGTATAAATAGACATGTTAATTTTATTTATGCTGGAATAGATTCAAGAAAATAGGAATAATGAAAATATACTCATTGACTGAGAAATAAGGATTTGTGAAAAGCCATAAAGGTTTAGTGATTTTTTTTATATTGTTTTGGAAAACTTGATTTAGGATAATCAGAAGAACTGTGATAGATGTATCGCAAAAAAATCCAAAAATATTCTCTTATTGGTGTAAGAAAAAAAGCCTTTTCTTACTGTGTAGTAGGCAAGTTATAATCAGTAATAATATCTTGAATGTACACTAATGCAGAAATGGCAGGGTTCTTAAAATGTTAACTTGTATATAATTTAATTTTAATTGGATATATTTGATGGTAACAGAAGAGCCACTTTTAAAAAGGCTTAAGGTTTTTCTTCATTTTTGCCCCAGCTTTGTCCGAAGAAGAGAATGATTTAGGCCTGCATTTAAAGGTACATGCAGAGCAAAATAGTACAGACGCTGGAAAAATGATGAAAGCCACAGGAAATGCTCTTTGCTCTTCTGCTCGACAAAGGTATGTTGAACAATAAGGCTGAATATTGAGGATTATAAAATTCACGTTTAAATTAGGATTCAACATATTCCTATTAGTTATGCTGGCAATTTTCTCCACTAAAAAAGGCTAAGCTGGCCCTGCATAAGCCATAATTCAATGAGTGATGAAATCTCTCTGATTTTACTATACATTATACAGGGCAAGCCAGTCTCTACCTGTAGCAAAAGCTTACTGGGGTTGGCCCATAATGCATAGTGAAGTCAGGATTTTGAAACAACAGCTCTACTGTCACATTTGCTTTTAGTGAATAGACCTTTATGTGTAGTTTAGACATCTTAATTAGTAGAAACATTCAGAAACCTGTTTTTCCTTGTTCACAGGTTGGCAATCTGCACTCCACTATCCCGCTTGCAACAGGAGATGGATACTTTTAGTAGACGGGCAGTCTCTGACACCCTAATAACTATCAATAGAATGGAGACAGCACGGACAGAATATAGAGGAGCCTTGTTGTGGATGAAGGATGTGTCCCAAGAGTTGGACCCTGACACCTATAAACAAATGGAAAAATTCAGGAAGGTATAACGTGTTTATAATCTGGCCAGGAACTGTAGTATAGGTCCCTGTAACAGGGATCACAAAAATACAACAGCCCCAAAGGTTTTTGCACATATGTTTTTTCTTTATTCTCACTCATTTCACAGCACCTCTGATCCTTGCCCACATTTATATTCACAATTTACCAATCTATTTAGGAACAATAATCAGGCTCTCCAAATGCAATGTCTCTTGAGATTTTTATTACAGTCGTTCTTGTGTACTATTCACAGGTGCAGATTCAGGTTAGAAACACCAAGAGCTTTTTTGACAAGACAAAGATGGATGTGTGCCAGAAGGTAGATCTCCTTGGCGCCAGTCGATGTAATCTGTTATCACATTCACTAGCTTCATACCAGGTAACAACTTACTGGTAGCACCACTGCACCATAAATCGTGCTATTCACACTATTGTGTTTTGAAGATTATGTATATTTATTTATACTTATGAGATGTACTGTTTACTTGCTTACATGCCAAGCTATGATTGTTTCCACTTTGAAATGCCCATATCTACAAGTTACATATTTCATTGCTACATGCTGTACTGAGTTGTACCAATTTCTCCTTAGCTTTTGATCTTCTCAAGCTTTTTTATAGCACTGCAAATCAATGTGGTCTTTTTAAACTCTCGGTTTTGTATACAATTTTTTTGGATTGTATAATAACATGGTTACAAGTGCTAAGGTTTTTTTTTTACTCCTAGCCTGAATTGTAAAGACAACATGAAATCAACTATGACCAACTGTTATGCCAGCTACATGTAAAGATTATATTTCTTGACTTCAAAGCTAAAAGAAAAAATGTGTAGAAACAATTTCCTGCTGACTTAGCTAAAAGCTGTAGAACCCAAAAGTAGTATTGATCCTGGAAGGGTCCAAGCTGTAATTTTTGATCTCAGTGAATAATCAAGTTAACAGTGTATCGAACCCCAAAGAAATAAGGATCCATGTAAATTTCCTACAATAAAAGTAGGAGCTAATGTTTCATTATTTCTCTCTAACAGAAAACACTTCTGCACTTCTGGAAAAACACAGCACAACTTATGTCTGAAATACAGGAGGAATTTCAAGCAGTGCTTCCATACAGTGTTTTCCAACCAAAGGTTTTGTATTAACATTTTTTCTTACTCTTCTTCATTTTACATCATTCCTATTTCTTTATAGTAAACCCTACTCTTAGCTAACAGTGGCTCCACCAAAATGCTGAACGTAATTAAAAGGCATCCACAGCATTGTTTATAAAATAAAAAGCAAAACGTCAGAAAAATAAAATGAGAAATAGAAAGCCACTGACAGCAAGACAAACCCACCAATTTTTTAAAACATTAATGACAAAAATTAAAGAAGGAAACTTTTGGCCCATTAACTTCTAAAACTGGTAAATTGGTTATTGAAGAAGTTTCCAAATATATTTTTTATATACCAATAAACAACCAGTGCCTGCAAGTTTCCAATTTAAGGCTACGAAAAGGCTGACACAACTTCTAACTAAAGTTTAAAAAGATTACAGAACTCACCCAAGAAATTGCCAGACTGTTGTTTTAGATTCTCACATCTGGCATGGTCCCAAAATACTGGCATAAAGCAGAAATGGCACAACTAATCAAAGAGAGATCAAATCTCAACCAGGTAATTAGAGGTAGTCAGAGCTGGAACCTGACATACGTTGAAAGCTTGTTGAGGGATACTATTTAGGAATACGTTTTGTTCAATAATATCATTGGTAGACTCGTGCATTCGGATTCATATAAATTGCAAATTTGCGGAATATTGGTAAACTTGGCAATTCCTACGAAGCCCTAAAAAAAAAGGCCAGATCCAACACAAAGCAAAAAATGAAAGTGGTCGGCAGAAGCAGAAGTGGTCGGCAGAGAAAGTAGGGAAACATTCAGAAAGTGTGAGAGAGCGAATGAGAATGAGAGTGAATGAGAATGAATGTGGGCACCTGACAATGTATTTTGTTCCTAAATTAAAAATGCGCTCATTTTTAGCCTAATTGAACGAACAGGGAATTAAATTTGTTGCCCGGAAACAAATGGGTCAAAAACGTACCGAAAAATTTGTCTGAATCATTTTTAGTCCATTAGTAAGGATGAGGATGTTTTTATTGTGGCAGTCTTAAAGTTAGTGCAGTGAGTTCTGCAACTGGATAAAAGTGTTAAGAGGAGCACCTCAGAGTTGTGTTCTAGGTCCATTGTTATCTAATAATTTTATTAATGATCATGCAGTGCATTTGAAAGCCACGTATCAGTGTTAGTGAACTAGTTATTAGCTTGTGTGCGTGTCAGTGTATGGTGTTGCCAGCGTGCCAGGGGTGAGCCTAGGGTTAGTGGTTCCTGGGAGAGAGATAGTGAGTATGTGAAGTTTATGGTGTTAGAGTGAGCATGTGGGTGTGTGTATATGGCATTGGAGTGAGTGGGTGAGCACGTTTGTGCGTCAGTATGTGTGTGTTATAGAGAGGGCAGCGTCCTGAAGAAATATTGCACCCAGGTTCCACTGACCCTAGGCCAGTAAGATATTTTCATGTATAAAAAGGGGTATGGGCTCTTGTGAAGAAAATATAATATTGCCGCTGCATGAATCAATTGCATCATGTCATCTGGAATATGCACCAGAAGTTTGGGCACCAGTTCCTAGTAATAACATTATAGAACTTGAAGAGGTCATGAGACGGGCTACAAAATGAGTAAGAAAACACCTTAGTTATGAAAAAGAGATGTTTATTTACACTAGAAAAAAATCTTTGAAGGACTTTGATATCATTATATAAATACATAGGATGCATATAAGTACATATAGGACTGTACAAAGAACAGGGTCTCCCGTTCAGACTTTAGAAATTAAGGTTGCAAGGACATGATTAGCTATAGCTTGTTGATCCACTGAGAAATCAGATTGATATGTTGGAGTCAAGAAGGAATGCTTCTATTTTTTGAGGCACAATTTAATATCACTTCAGTGTCGCCTTCTAGATCAACAGCGGGTTGAACTTGATGGACTTGTGTTCTTTTTCAACCCAAATAACTATATATATATATATATATATATAATTATATATATATTATAAAATTACTATATATATATGTTTATTTGCACACACTAGGATGGTTGCATCTTCCTCTTTATGGAAGCAGATCTGCCAAATAAGTTGAACCCAATGATTTACTACTCTTTACAAATATGTTTGATTTCTTGCATAAATTAAGCAAAAGCAAAAAAGTAATCTACTGTCTTACATGTATTTGTATTGTTTTCTAGCCTGATACACAGCTATCTGAGGACAAGCCACCGAGAGCAGAGGACAGTGAAATGTAAGTGCACATTAATAGTAAAATAAATGGAATGGACGGATTACTTTTCAAGGACCCTTTAAAATGAATCCAGAAAACATTATAGTCAGTGGCCTAGGCTTTAAGGTGTTGGGGCAAACTTTAATATAATTTGTTAGTGACTTTTTACTGCTTGATATGATCTTCTTTCTTTTCTAAATGTAGTTTATTCTTCTTAATACAGATACGTGTAATGATTGGTAATTGGTAATGATTATTATCAATGGTATCTAGACTAAGGGATTAGGGAAATAGAAGGGGAAGACAGAATGTGATAAGTATACTACTACACTACTAGACTCTATGACAAACACAGAAACATAACTGATCGACCATTACAAAATAATAAGAGCGGATATATGCGGGCTACTGGACACAGGTACCAAAGCGAAGGTGCTCTAAGAGAAAGCCATCTAAAAGCTATATGGTTTGATCTTTCTCCCACAATTTGTAAAAATCTGATCTGTTTTTTTTAATTATTGCCAGGCTACTTAAGTTACAAGGGGAAATGCCTGCAGATCATGGAGCAGAAACAGGTAAATGTGAATGATTTATTCTTAAATACTTTCAGCAGCGTAATTGTCAGATTCAGCATCAAGTATATCCCCAAAGGTTGTGGCACACGAACTGAGCAGGCTTGTTAGGGCACCATATATCATCCACCAAGTGTTACCTCTGCTTGTATAAGACAATAACAAGCTATTTTCATATTCGTTATATGTCTGACGTAGATCATGCCACCAGCTTATTTCATCACTTGGCACTTGAGGTACGTTCCTGTGTTACTTAACATATACAATAGACATACAAGCTACATAGCAAGTAGCACTGAATAATACAATTTATTGTCTTGGATCGAGTTTATACAACCACAAAAAAGGTTGGACAGGTGTGTCATATAAACCTGAAGATTACTGCTCTCTATCGTATTAAACCTGGAGAACACAGTAAAGAAATGTGATACCTTTTAGTGGACAGCATCCATAGTAACATGGATAAACACACAATCTTGACATCAGAGATTCTTAGGTTGTTTACATAATCAAAGGGCTCCTGATGTCTGTGATTTAACATATATATATATATATGTTGTGTAACTTTAATTGTGTGCCTTTGTGTTTATTTTATCCCGGTGCACTCTACCCAGCCTACAGTGTTGTTTTTAACATAATGCTATGTCAGCCCTAATGGTCTGTTGTTTACATTGGAGGCCATAGTGTTGTAGGAAGATTGGCTGTATTTTCACAGCCCTCTTATATTGAATTTCAGTGGTTACCAGACTTTATTCCTGTGTAGAAATATAACAAAAAAAAGCAGACATGAGAACACAATAGTGGAAGCACATTGATTAAAAGGAATAAATAATTAATAAATAAGATAAAATGATTATCCACCCATCACATCCATTGTGGATATTCAACCTGGAACCATTGTTGCACTTAAGTGGTTAATTGGTATCAGAGACCCAGGCCATGGAAAACAGAAGGTTGTTGAGATGAAGTTCAGATTTATAATCCCCGAGAATGTAGAGCGCAATTCCAAAAAATCATTCAGCCAGTGACTGTGTCATTTGTACTTGATTGTTCATACATTTTTAACCTTTCTAATTTGCAAGAATTTCCCTAACAGTGCTACAAAACCTGAACTCTTCTTCTTTGTAGTATAATCCGTGTTTTCACAACCCTTAGGTTTAAACATGGTCCCCCCACCCCACAGCATGCCTGGGACCCATTCAAGCATTGCCACCTTTGTTAATTCAAGCACCAGACCGATAGCAGGCATGGGAATCTGTAACTAAGAGCATTGCTCATTTCACAGAGTCAGCAGCCAGAGGAAGGGGATATCTAAAATGTACCTGCTAAATAGAAAGGAGCGCATCTGCTGTAAACAAAATACATCATATTATTACATAGGGTGTACCCAGAGTCACCTAAGCTCTGCCCAAACTGAAAATGTATATTTATAAAGATTTGTATTCACCACAAAGTGCTAGGGTAAACAAGATAATTGGTACGGATAAGAAATTCATAATATCAGAAAAAATGTTTACCTTATGTGTATAGTTAAAAAAAAGTTCAAGCTTTCCTGCAATACAACTATTTATATCTTAACATATAGGGGACATCACATTGCTAAATATGCTGCTATGAGTGTCATGATGTAATACAGTGATCAATACATGTACACATTTTCTTATTAAGCTGAAATATTTTTTATTGATTTATATAGTGTCTTACTTACAATTTTTTGGCTCATTGGTTGGATGCATCTAAGGATATAGCTTTGGCACCATGTTATAAAATAGAATGTAATGCTGCTGAGTGCTGATACGTACGGGTGGATTTTTTCCCCATGTTCTTGTTTCAGTGTCTTTGTGTAAGATTTGTTTTCATATCTTCTCAGCGTCAAATGATCTACTCCTGGAATGTTCAGATGGAGAGGATTTTGAAAAGGAGTTTTCTTTTTTGAACTTGCAGCCATTTATTCCTCCTGAGATTGCAAAATATGATCAGGATATCTTTGGAGGCACCATTGCTAGTCCCTGTTTACAGGAATCTGACCAACAGACCAAGCAGTCAGAGAGTTTATCAGGATTTCTCCCTTCACAGCTCCTTGACTTAGGCCTTTCATCTGTAGAGGGAATAAAAAGTAAGTATTGTGAAATATCACACACTCTAGTGTGTGTAAGAAACTATTCTAACCAATGTGCTTCTAATTTTTTCCACGAGGACTAGAACGTGTGAATTCATAAATCTGTTAATGCATGTTTTAGTGCCATTTCGTTGTTCTAAAGATATAGCTACTTTAACCACTTTTTATGTTTAGATTGGACATTGCCGTTGAGTGACTTTAATGGCCAGTTCTGTCCTTTCAAGAGCACACCTGACCTACAAGGCAACCGTAAGTCAGGCAATGATAAGAACAAACTGTGATGTATACCTTTGTCTCTGTACAATTATGTATAGGTAATTGGAAATGATGCGAGTGCTTAAAAAGAAAGTAATAGTAGGGTAAATAATCACACAATTAAATCTTAAAACATATTAACATATTGAGGGCAATATTTTAATAAGCACACTAAAAGCGCTCACACCAGTTCCAATTATTGATATGGGAAGATATTTTTTCAATGGTGGCATTCTTCCCTAAACTACCTAATATTCAGGAAAGGGTTTATGCAAAAATAAAACAAAATGCAGCAGACTAGTGTTATATATCTCTCTTTCTACTTAAACCTGTAGCAACAAACAAATTAAGACAGGAAGAACTTAGCAAGTGTTTTCTGTTTCATGGAACCACATTCATATTTTTTTCTGTCTCTTTCAGACCAAAATGCTGGAAGAAGGGACATGTCAGCGTGGTTAAATATGTTTGCAGATCTTGATCCGTTAGCAAACTTATCAACCACCAGCCGATCAGATGATGACCTTATTAGCGCATAAAAGCAGATGAAACCTGTTGACCTCTCGTATGAAAATGTTTCTGCAGACATTATGGCAACCTAAGCAAGTGAATATTTATTTAAGTGACCTGAAAATGTCAAATATGATGCGACTAACATTCATCCTTTTTTACGCAATTTCCTCTAATTTGCCCTATTTCAGATTCCTTTACAGTGCTCAGTGTTTTTAAGATTAACAGTTTTGTCTCGCAAAGTATTTTAATATTTCCAACAAAGTACTTTTTAACCGAAAGGGAAATTATAGTGAAAAAAGATGTTACAAACTTAACTGAATAAAATGTTTACCTCAAACCTCCCATATTCATAGTGTCATTATTTTCTTGCTGGATCCAGCCAGTGTTCTTCTACAGATAGGCTAATGGTGGTATAGAAAAATAGACTTTAACAGCAAATAAGAACTATTTGACCTATCTAGTCTGCCCATTTTACCTAATGTAAAGACTCAGACTTTAATCTGTCCTTGTTGCACAACTTTTGGGCAATTGGGGACAGTTTCATTTTCATATGGGTTGTGATGTAAACATATGCATTGTGAAATGTAGAGCTTTAAAGTTAAATTAGTTATTAACTCAATTTGAATGTTATAATATAAAACCGTTTTCCAGATCGAGAAAAATGTGAGGCACAGGTAGGTCAGAGGAAGATTTTTAACCTGTCACTTGGTGGGTCTCTGAAGAAGTGGGTCTTGAGGGATTTTTTTTAAAAGGACTGGAGATGGAGGGGGGTTTCGGATAACAAATTTCAATTACCCTGTACAAGAAATGCATTTATTTTCATCTTTTTAGAATCCAGGTAGGTAATTGCCACATCTGGCATCTTCATTGCCAGAGCCTATTGAGTATTTGGATATTTATAAGATTGTCTGAAAGATCCCTGCTCCTTTCTTGCCCGTGTATCATAAGCTATACAGGTCTTTTATTATTATTTAATTATTTGTGTTTTTCATTTCTTTTATTAACCCCTTAAGGACCAGACTGTTTTAACACTGCGGTGCTCTTGCTGTAATTTTCTCCTCTCTCATTTAGTGAACCCACAAAAGGTATATATTCTTTTTGTCAGAACAAGAAAGGGCTTTCTTCAGATACCATTTTTTTGTTTTATCATATCATCTAATTTATTTTAAAAATAATAAAATAATCTCAAAAAATGTCTCACTTTAATCACCTGCTAAATAGGGCATTAAGTACAAGTAGCATATTGCTATTTCAAAACCATTTTTCCAAATCTGGTCATTCTGCCCCCATGTGCTATTTGGGACATGTTTGAAGCCAACCAATTAAATTTACCTAGAAAACTAGACACCTCAAGGTATTTCAAGTGCTGTTTTTTTATTTTCAATTACAAAATATAAATACAATAGAATGAGTATAATAAATTATATTCCCAGGACACATCCTTATAATTTATAGAATGTATAATTTATCCCAGAGAAATAAGTTACTATTTAAGAAAAAAAGAGAACAATCAGAGGGAAGAAAAAAAGAAAAGAAATAAAAAAAAATATAACAAAGAGCTAAGAGAAAAATTGAGAAACAGATTAATATATACATTCAATGTAATACAATATGTTCACAGGGCACATCCTTATAATTTATATAATATATATTTTATCCCGTAGCAGTGTCCATGCGTATCAGTTACTGTTAAGGCAGAAAAAAGAAATAATAATAATAAAAAAAGAGAAAGGTAGGAACAAGTGACATAGAGAGTAGATTAACATATGCATTCATTCCATTCACTTCATACACTACAAGCTCTCAGAGGGGTACTAATCTAAGTCGTTAAGGAGAACTGTCTTTTTAATTTTTATACGCTTCATGAGGTCCATTTTCAATTAGATTTCCGCTCCCATATTGTCCAGATTTTATTGAAAAGATCTCCCTTTCCTTCTCTATAATAAAACCTTTTCCATATTATGTTGAAAATGTATTTCATTTATTACTTCCTGCCAATCTTTTCCTTCTGCTTTTTTCCAATTCCTTGCAATGCATAATTTGGCAGCTGAACATATATGCATAAACAGGTTACGATGCTCATTGTTTATTTTGGAAAGGTCTAAAAAGAGAAGAAAAGTATGCGAGGATAGCAGATTAATGGAAGGGAGTAAGGAATTTATCAAGCAATTAAGTTTAAACTTCAGGTTTGTTAATTTCTCACACTCCCACCATATGTGTAACAAAGTTGCTAGTTCCTTTCTGCATCTCCAACATATCGGTGAGTTGGATTTATCAATTTTATGCAATTTCATTGGGACCATATACCAACTAGAGCTGAAACAACGAATCGGTAAAATCGTTGTCGACGATTTCCGTCAGGGAGAGTGGGGGTGGGGGGCAGGCCAGGAGACTGGATGCAGGCCAGGAGACTGGATGCAGGGCAGATTGGGGTGCAGGCAGGGTGGGAGGGAAGGGGTGTGAGACTGATGCAGAGTGGGGGTGGGGTTGCAGGGCAGAGGTGGGAGACTGGGTGCAGGGCAGAGTGGGGGTGGGATGCAGGGCAGGGGTGGGAGGACTGGTGGGGTGTGCAGCGGGGTGGGAGACTGGGGCAGGGCAGAGTGGGGGCAGGGCAGGGTGTAAGTGTGGGGCAGGGCAGAATGTGGGTGCAGGGCAGAGTTGGAGACTGGGTGCACTGTGCAAAGTGCAGGGGGCAAAATATTGCTTTTTACTACATCATAACAAAATAAGGATGTTAATGTAAAGTTGTTTTTAACATCCAGTTCATTAAATTATTTTAAATAAATGAAAAATTTGCATGTTGTTTTTTTATCCGATTAATCGATTAATCGAAAAAATAATCGGCCAACTAATCGTTAGTTGCAGCCCTAATACCAACAGTGAGAGATTTTATAATGTAATTCTACTATGGTCACACAATGTATATTTTTCCTAATTTGATGTATTTCCAGTGTCCAGTCTTCGGGATCAATGTCAATGTTCAATTCTGTTTCCCATTTAGCTAAGAAGGAAGGTTTTAGATCTTCCTTACGGTTACATAGCAAGTTGATAGTTCTTGTTAGCTGTTTCGTGTATTTTTGATTCCCTAGAAAATCTATCAACTCATGCAATGATATAATTTTTCGAGTATTTAGGAAATGTTTTATTCTTAGGTATGTAAAAATCTCTCTTGTGGGAATATTATAGTTCTCCTGAATCTGGACAAATGGTTTTAATTTCCCTGCTGCTAATATGTCAGAAAGACAGGAGATTCCATTATTTTGCCACTTGTCTAATTGTAAATTCTCAACACTGAGTTGTATTACTTGAAGTGGAGATTGAGTAGGGAGAGACTCTACTGCGTCGAATTCCTTTCTCAAATACTTAATAGTTTGTAATACCCCACTAATTATAGGATTAGGTTTTATAAAATGTAATCCTCTATAATTATTTACCCAGAACATATTAAATAAATTTTTGTGTTCTTTACTAGGATCTTCTATTCTTAGCCATTCTGGCTCTTCTCTATCTTTCCTATTCCACTCAAGAAAATGATTAATCATACAGGCGTTGTGAAGCACTTAGTCTGGGCAAGCTTGGCCCCCTCTTCTTAATGATTTTGTTAGTGTATGTTTAGAGGTTATTGGCTTTTTATTAGACCATATGAAATTCATGCAGATTCTCTGAAACTGCTGAGTCCATTTCAGATTGACTCTAAGTGGAATTCTGAACAAATATAATATTTTAGGGGTAATATATGCTTTAACCAGCTCTATTCTTCCCAACCAGGACAATTCATATTTCCTCTAGGCCACTAAATCTTCCCCAGTTTTCTCAATTAAGTTCTTATAATTAGACTCTATTACATCTTGAATTTTAGCAGTTATTTGGACGCCTAAGTATTCCATATTGATATTAAGCCAATTAAAATTAAAACTTGATTGTAATTAGGGCTGAAACAACTAATCGATAATAATCGATAAAGAAAATAGTTGTCAACGATTTCCATTATCGATTAGTCAAATCGATTTTTATCGATTATAAAAAGGTTTTTTCAGGGCAAATGCTCTGAAAAACTCATCTCCTTATATAATCCGACCTCAAACAGAGATCGGATTATAACACTAGAATCCAGATCCCCCGCAACGCTGCAGGGGGCCTGGATTCCCCTCACTGTCGGCCGGTCTCTCGCTTCCGTCTCTCTCCCCCCTCCCATACACCGCT
>VKOC01025067.1:0-14830 GCA_009364415.1 Spea multiplicata
ACATATAAAAATAATTCCCTACTGTCACCAAAAAATGAAAAAAGTGCATACATAAGTTTTTTATGAGCAAGTCCTACAATTCACACTATAGCGTCACAAAAATTCCCGCATGGAAAGAGTTAAAATATTGGCATTATAAATGACCATAGGGTGCCTAGTTTTAAAAAATGTATGATTTGATGGGGTAAATTGAATTGGCCGGCCTCAAACATACCTGAAATAGCACATGGGGCAGAATGACCAGCTTTGGGGAAAACATGTTTTTGAAATAGCACATGTGGGGTATCACTGTACTCAGGAGATTTTGCTGAACACATATTGTTCGACATACACCAGCATATACCAGGAGCGGTAAATTCATACCTGAAGTACAACGTGTGAAAAAAATACAAAAAAAATGTACTACCATAAAGTTTGACAAAGACTTGTGATAAAATGGAAAGGGTTGAAATACAAGCATTTCAAATACCTTGGGGTGTCTAGTTTTCAAAAATTTTTGGTTTGATGGGGTAAATTGTATTGGCCGGCTTCAAAGATACCCGAAATAGGATATGTGGGCAGACTTTTTGACAAGTCAAAGTTCCAAATGCACAAAAAGGGCCTTTTAGTCCCCGAACAACCTAACAAACCCATGCATGTGGGGTATCACTGCGCTCAGGAGATGTTGCGGAACACACATTGGGGTGTTGTTTGTGACATATACAAGGAGTGGTAAATTCATACCTGGAGTACAATGTGTCTGAAAAAAATGTTTTACTACCATAAAGTTTGACAAAGGCTGATGGTAGAACTAGTGGATAGAAATGGTTAAAATACCAGCATTTGAAATACCTTGGGGTGTCTAGTTTTTAAAAATATATGGTTTGATGGGGTAAATTGCATTGGCCGGCCTCAAAGATACCTGAAATAGCACATGGGGCAGAATGACCAGCTTTGGAGAAAAAATGTTTTGAAATAGCAAAACGCCACTGGTACTAGGAATAATTTACTCATTGACTGAATCCTTTCTGTGTACCCTTTGAGTGGTTTAATACATACCTTGTTTTCATTCTGTGTTTTTATGGGATTGAAGAATACTGAGTGTGATGTCACCTCGCTGAAATTTTCCACTGGTCTGGATGTTGCCCACCCTGGCTTATATACATCTTTAATTTAGTGCCCATATACTGTATTTATGTAAATGCATACATTTTCACATAATCTTGTGTTTATCTACCATTTCATTCATGTATCTGAAGCTATCTCAATGTATCACAAGTCAGACAATTGCAAAACCTGAATAAACTGTGTTCACAGGAACATGTAGTGTGTCTCAGATGTTGACTACATTGAAATGGATTCTGCACAATAGAAGCAGCTCCTGCTGGGTAGCTTTCTTGTAAGAAATAATAGATCAGAGCTGAATTTCAGCCTTGTGACAATAAAACTCATTAAAATCTACGTACAGAGAGGGGGGAAAAATTGCAAAAAGATAGCAGAAATCATTATCGAGTGTAACCAAAAGGCATTTATTTCAGATATGGTTCAAAGTCTATTAAATGCAGATTAAACTTAATTATGTAAGGATTTATTACAGAACTAATGGCACATATTCCCTTTATTTGTTTTGTTATTTATTAAGCCACTTATAAACTTTTTATGTTAAACTGTTTTGCAAATAGAATTACTAGTACTAATTATTATTAGCTTTTTGCATGCTAATGAGGGTCCAATGGTGATTTTCTGACTTTCTGTTGCACGTTTAGTTATCTTATGAATAAAAAAGGCATTGTTTATAAAAAGGCAGACACACTGAAAATGCAGCAGGAGTATTATGTAGTATAACATACATGTAACATAAATAACTAATGTTATTTATGCTTAACTACTAATTCTGGTAAGTTTGTTCTTTTGTACTGTTTATTATATGGTTTCTAGGAGGCTTCACAGTCTTATGTATTGCTGTATAACTGTATTTATTACTATGTACACAGCTAATGCAAATTACAAAAAAACTCCCTATTTAACTACCCCTGGAAACAGCTCACATATCTGGGATTTTTATTTGTGTTTGGCATTTACATCTTTACATCCAAATAATACAAACTTTAACCCCTTAAGGACAGAGCTGTTTTTACTGCACCCTGCGTTACAATAGCTGTTTTAATATTTTTACGGCGTTGTTATTTAGCTATAATTTTCTCACATATATATATGTATATATATATATGGCATCCTCAAATGGAAGGTGGGGGAGCGCAAGGTCTCTAACATCCACCAGCTCCATGATGTCGTCATGGAGAAGTGGAAGAGGACTCCAGTACCAACATGCAAAGCTCTGGTGAACTCTATGTCTAAGAGGGTTAAGGCAGTGCTGTAAAATACTGGTGGCCACACAAAATATTGACACTTTGGGCCCAATTTGGACATTTCCGCTTAGGGATGTACTTATTTTTGTTGACAAGGTTTAGACAAATTGTAGCAGAGTGTCATTTCTTCATGAAAAGATATAATAAAACATTTACAAAAATGTGAGGGGTGTACTCACTTTTGTGACATACTGTATTAATATGTTATCTGTATTACAATCATGACTGGTATCAAATACACATAATAGTTAGGACATAGTATATATGCATAATATATACTATATGCATAATATATATGCATAATTACTTTAGAGCACACTGGTACTATAAAATAATTACATTTTGAGTACTAGGTATGTGAAACACTCAGAAACAAGTAGTAGACAATTAGAAACCCGGGACACGCGCACCGACAACCCGGGACACGCGCACCGACATCCCGGGACACGCACAACCAACACCCGGGACCACACGCAGCCCCGACCCCACCGGGAATCCACGCCAGCGCCGGCCGTATGGAGCGCACGGACGGGGTCTCGGTAGAGATCCGGGCGCAGTCAGTAATCAGGGCAGAGAACCAACACGGCAACGGGACGTCAACACGCTGGGACCCCCAAAGCAAAACCGGGGGGGTTTACGTTAAGGGCCCCTCCTCCACTAATCCGGCGAACGGAACAAATATTTAAATCGTTATTTTCACCCCCCCCCCCCCGAACAAGTAATTGATCAGAGAGGATGGAGGGCCCCGCAGCTGCTGCAGAACATCTTGCAAAAGCCAAGTCGCCACCGTGCTTCGCTGGCACGGGAATTCTGACCGGCAGCTCTGCTCCGTGGAAACCACATGAGCGATCAATGCATCCATTGATTAACCCCTCCGGCGCACACAGAGTTAAAGGGCAAGAGGACTGGGTGATCTCAAAGTCTAGAAATGCGATGTATTACCGGGATGTGCAGGGGCCACAAATAGCACGCAGAGGGGGCATCGCCAGGCAGATCCAAGGGGGGTAAAGCCCACCCTACATGGGGCTCACAGACCAACACACTGATAAATACCCCGTTCCCCGCAGTTACCCCTCAGTTTGTGCCAGTGATGGGTGTGGTTAAGAAGGGGCATCTAAGCCCCTCGATAAAAAAAAAAAAAAGAAAAAAAAAAAAAAAAAAGAAATAGTTGTTTTTAAAGAACTGGTAAAGATTATTGTAATGATGGTACGACAAGTTGATGTAAATATCTTCAAAAGTACTTGTAATTGTAATGTACCCCTTTATTGTAATGGGGTACAGGTGGCATGCATGCACGCATATTTTCACATTTTGTCCTCAACATCAACTACTGTACAATATATTCTCCCTACACAATTTACAATTTTTCATGATGGCAAAAAATCACTGGCAGTTTCCCCCCACTTCCACTCTTGTCATTACTTCAATGGCCTAAAGCAGACACAAAAATCAGGTGTTTATCGTAACTCCTACAAATGCATTTTTCAATATTTCTGTCATCTCTAATGAATAAAGCGGGACACCCGGAAATGTATTTTTTCACAAAAAAATGAGAAATGATAGTACCTGCTTAACAACAAAATGTAGCCAGCCATATACAGTAGTTCACATTTGTGGCATACGAGTCAAAATGGCTCATTTGTGTCAACTAAGAATAAAAAAAAAATCCAAAATGTTTCAGTTAAGTTGACATTTTGATTAGCACTATTCGTATGTGATTGTAATCACTTTTATCTCTTAAAAATCTAGCATTACTTGAACCATTAATGAGTAGAACACTTGAATCAATGAATAATAATGTTTTTAAGAGTGACATTCCCCTAGCAGAAAGCCTCTTGTGCATTAAATGTATATTCTGGTTTCAAGTGACCATCAAATGAGTATCTCAACTAATCAGGAAGCATGTTCTTAGTAAAATAGGTCAAAACTACTTCATGTTGAGTCTCTTTGATTGACCAAACAATACCCTGACAACTGTGGCCTCACGTTGTAGCAACAATTGCCTTTTTCATGTTAAGTTCTTAGATATTCCAAAGCATGCATATTAGCTTGGATGTGACAATATGTAGACCTGGCCATCACTAATATATGATTATATTTGTAAAGCACCATCAAATTTTGTTTTTGTTGGGAGGGCTGGAACCTTCTGGCTCAGGAGTACCTAAAGACAAGTGTTATCTTGACCCTGATCCCCACATGTCTAACACACAAAAATAGACTATGCCAAACACACTAATACACAACAAATAGTGCATACCTTATATGAAGCCTGAGTTAGTTTCTGCTTGTATATGGTGCAAGCTGCCACACTACTACTGTGTGGTCACATTATGCGACCCCATTTAGCTCCTGCCTCTACAAGCTGGCTAGCCAAAAAACAGACCGGCCTTGTTTGAAGAATTTGGACTGGTCCAGGGGGCAATTGTCCCCCCCACACACACACACACTCACACCTGTGTTAATCCACTTGAGAAAATAAGGCCCTACAGGCAATAAAAAATTAAGGCAAAGTCATGGAAGGCTTAAGGGATAATAGGGCTAATGACCAGCCATGCAATAAGCTTCCCTGAAAATGAACTTGAAACCCTAAGGCCAGCTTTAATATTAAAATACATTCAGCCCAGCGTTTCCAGACAGAAAGAAATTGGATCTCTGGAACCTCATGTTGTGCAGATAATTTGCCCTAACCACCCCTCAAAGTAAAGGTGCTCTAGCCAAAAGCTGTTATGAATAGCTGATGGTTTTCCATCAGAGGCTTGCATCATATAACATTCAGAATTTTCAGGTAACACACGTAGGCACAGTGATATAAAGGGTGATGGTCTCCTTAAAAGAAACAAATAAAAGGACTTTTGTTTTAAACTTGTGTGTCTTCTCAGGTAATTACATCGTAATGTCACACTCTACAACACATGCCTTTGAAATCATCTCTAGCATTTGCAACATTTAAAGCAACCACTTACCTATCATTAAAACGCATATGATGGCTGGGGTGTCCCTTTAAATGTCTTAGCTCGGTTTCATAAATATATATTAATAGACCATAGTCACATGAAAAGTCACAATAAAACCCTATAACCACAACCTCTAAAAAAAGTGTCCCTCTGACGATTTCAAATGTTGAGTATGCATTAAATATTATGCACACTAATTATAGTCTCACATTACATGCCATTTAATCAAACTACAGCCAGATTAGATTTTTTTCCTCAGTTACAGGCTGGGAATATTTTCATGTTGATATTCCAATGTTTTCAAAAACGTAAAAGTGTTTTATAATAGTGTCTTAATTTATATCTCTATAGCTAAACATAAAACTATAAATATGCTTACATTACATATATTCTTTTATGATTCCTAGCTACATGTCAAGGACATTATTATCTGTGACTTTTAAGTCATAATCTTTTTAAGGATCCCATTATTATTTTTTGATGTACTTGACAGCATCTAAACCAGTATTTACTCGTGATGAAAATCACTAGCACGTTCAAGAGGCATACAGAGCTGTCCAATTTCTAGTTAATGAATGTGCTAACTCAGCAAAGCAAAGCGACTCTGTAACCTTGTCATCAGCTACGTGGTCCTAGGGGAGAATCATAATTGCACATAAGACCTTGTTCCCTTTAATATTTTACTTACATACAAGATAATGCTTCAGCTCTACAGGAAACATAGTATTCTGAGTTTGCAGCTTATACACAATCCTCTATTTCTGCAATCCACTTGTGCCATTTCAGTATAACAAAAAAAACCACATCTGAACAGAAGAGGAGTTTCAGATTCTACTACATGCTAAATCATTATTGAAAACAATAGTATACTATAATAGTACAGAACTATCACCTCATCCACCTAGAAATATAAAACAATAATTTTATTTACGGTACATGCCCTGTTGAACTATCACCTATGCCTACATTTCTGTGCCCCAGTGTATTAAGAGATCTTACAGTATTCAGAATGCACTGTGGTGATGGACCCCAATTAAAGTATAAAAGATAACTGCAATTGACTTACAGGGGTTAAACTATAATATTTGTATTTTTACCCTCTTCTTTCCATTTGTATGTGTATCAAGATTAACTCACCATCTAGCCTATGTTTAAGTGTTACTTTACTAATACCCTTACCTCTACTGTGTATTCGCCCACAGAAGGCAACAGCAGTGGCCAGTGATGTCCTGCTACACTCTCGGGTAATTGTTACAATTACATTAATAACAATTCTTCCTAGATAGTAATTTAAACTAAGAAACCACATAATTAAGGTACAAGAGCAACAAAAAACAAAACTTTGAATCTTCCCTTGACTCAAAGCCATGCTGGCTTAACCACCTATAATCTCAAGGAGGTAAAGCAGTGTAGACATGCCCCATTTGCAATAGAGATAATCCAATTTAAAGGGGACTTGTCACCTGGCACAGAGTAGAAGACATCATGAAGATCATCATCTTTTGTCTACTTAAACCATGAAAATACAAAATTCCACAAAATTGGGCACAATTACTTTCTACTACAGTAAACCATTTTGGATTTATTGTACTTCATACAATAAAACGGCACAAGGGAGAAAGATGGTGTTGGCTCATTGGCAATAAGTATGCTATAGGTAAGAAAAGTCACTGCATGTGGTGGTATCCATTGAGGCATATAAAATATAACAGGGCTGTAAAAACTGTAAAGGATCCAAGGATCCTTGTGAAATACAGTATCACCATAACTGAATAAATAGCAATTGGGAATTGGAAAGTGTATCTTAAAATAGAAGGAAGGGTAAGCGTCTCTATGCCAAGGCAGCTGAGACTGTACACTTCAAGACTTTTAAATCAGTTAGTTGAAAATATTCTTAGTTGAGAACAATTCTATGGAAACATTTTAACAATCCACAAGCTCCTACTAGAGTTGTCTTCTTCATCAATCAGACAACCTTCATTTATGCCCCCAGGCTGTGCTGTGCTGGTACTTGCTGTTTAAAATCTCTATTCAGTGAATTTATTAACCATAGATGTAATTTAATCAGAGATTTCAATTTACCACTAGCAAATCAAATTTATCGTAATCATTTAAACAATACGGTTGTTTTCTCTTTTTCTTTTTTTTTTTTTAGAATTCAGAACTTCTGTTTCTTGATTCTAAATAACGCTATTGCAAGTGCCAGCCAAGGTATATGGATCCTAAGAGTGCAATAAAGATGTGCCATCTATTCCACACACCAACAAAAATCAATTTCCTATTACTTTGAAGCCTGCCATGCGTACCAGGGAGATTATACAGACATACTCAAATAGATTGCTGTCAGATACCTTACCCCCTACCACTCATGCAGACTAAACCATCACATTTAATAAAAAAACATTGTCCCATTTCCCATTATGCATTATAATAGAAAGAAGCAACCTTTTTCATCTATCATAGTTCTACAGTATGTATATATATATGTATATGTTATACTAAGACTGATTTAAGCCTCTTATGTGTTATTTAATTATATATTTTAACAGCATTAATATTATGGTCTAAAAAGAATTTGTCTATTAAATTGTTAATAATGAAAATGGATATAGCCGTTTAGCCCATGAGAAGATGAGGGTTTTTTTTAGCTTTTTATAAATCTGATATTTAGATTTAATTTGTAAAATGTAAAAGAAGAAAAAAAGCTTTTATTTTTGTTATTCAATGTTTTTTCTTAGTAATTCTAGGAGGTATTTTGACTTTTGTTTGACAAGAACTTATTGAATACGTGTGAAGTGTTGACAGTGGGAATGTACAAACTCTCAGGTATCTCTAGATTCCAATTGATTGTGACCATCTTATGAAACTCTAAAGCTTCCCAATAGCACAAGTAAGCAGACCATTTCTTTTGGCCACCTAGTTTCCTTGTATTAATTTTACTTATTTGTAGCCTTCCCAAGTTAAAATGTATTTATAGAATTTCCCATTGTTGAGCCTTCAAAGCCTATTGATTTGTCTTGATTTTTTCCTGTACCAAGAATATATTCCTAAGAACTATATACCCTTTCCCCAACACTTGTGGCACCAGTAAATTATGCCTATTAATAGATACCATTCCCATTTTAACATATTAAATTCTATACTGATTTTTACATGGATATAAACTTACAACATACTGGTACAGAGGGTATAAGGGGGCCCTTACGAGTTTACAATCTACAAATAGTAAGCAACCTTACAAGCCCTACACTGCCAAAATATAAATTAGCAAATCGATTGTGATACCCACCAGGAATGGTCTCCCTGGGACAATACTTTGCCAGGAGAATGACTTTTGTATCAGCACTTATTGAAAGACTAAATCATTGCTTTACCGAAAAAGATCTGCACAGTCAATCATCCACAATCCAATTTAAGACAAACCTATGAAAACTTTTCTGTCCATGGCATGTCAGATAACTGCTATCAATCACATGGTTTGGAATGGCAGAAGTCAATGTATTAGACATCATCAGAATTATGATCTACAGTCTAGATCAATTTTACTGATTACTAATAAAGTCATCTATCAATTGAAATGATCTATTTACCTATTTACCATTATTTATCCCGCAAAAGCTAACTGCCCATATTATACTAAGATAGAAAACTGCCTAGGTATTAAAAAGATCTGTTTAGGTATGTGATTAAGTTCACAACCTTACATTTCGTAGAATGCATTCTATAATGCCTTGTAGAAAAAGGACAGCAAAGTGAAGGACATCCACCACAAAACATTTACAATTTACAAGTAGTGCCTATGGAATGGTTTATTCATATGCAATATTTCCTCGACTTTATTGTTTTAAAATACTTTTTTGTTGAGAAATGAAAGTTCTTCAATCATTATCAGTGTGCTGGAGTTTGAAATAATAACATATAGCTATTTTTTCATAATGATACACCACATATCCATGTTATTCATTACTTCCAGATGATATTTAATTTTGGATATTAATAAATATGTGTGTCACATCCAGGAGAGCCGCTCGGAGAGCCACTCGTAGCAGCCAAGCTAGGGCTTACTAGCTTACCTGTGAGGTCTTATTGGTTCACGAGCAGAAGATGCTGCCGTGACACGCACTACAGGACATGTGGCGGGGGGCAGGGAAGACTTGCACCAGAATTTAAATACCCATAGCTGTGTCATACAGACACTCTAGTGTGGCCCACTGTTTGCAGCAAACTTTTTGGCCTTCCTGCCTCTGTATTTCCTACAGCGGTGTGTGACCTCTAGCATTTTTGAACCCTGCCTGTCCTGTTCTGTGTATCATACTTGGCTTGCCTGACTACCTGCTCTGTGTACCAACATTGGCTACATCTTATTACCCTCTTAGTGTACCAAATCCGGTATCTGCTAACTTCCTGTCCTATGTTCCTGTTCTGTGTTCCTACCTGTGGCATCTTCTGTCTAGTGGTATCTGACCCTCTAGCAAGTGCTTTATCTATCTCAGTGCTTCTAGCTGAGCCTCCACAGAATAAGGATCATCCTAGTTCCTGGTCTCCTATCTTAGGCCTCAACCCCTGGGTAGGTTATTCAGGCTGAATACTCTTATGGTATATGCTCTTGGGATTTGTGACAATTTGCATATATAAAAACTATACCTGTGTATTAAAAGTTCTAAATGGAAGAAATACTATGTCAGTTGATAAAAAAAATCGAATCATTGGCTTCCATCTCGAAGACTTCAGTATTATCCCAGTTTAGAAGAGAAAAACCCCTCCTGCTAGTTTTTAGGCTGAGGCTGAGGAAAGCGATCACAGACAAAGGAAGACTGAGACTCTGTGATACAACATTCCTCCTAAATAAAGGGTTTATCACAAGCATCCAACATCGTGGTCCTCACTGGACGCACTGCAAGTAGTACAAGTCCACTACTGCTGGACCTTACTTTAAACCCTGCCCAGCTATAATATGTAGAGTTTTATTACACATTTACAGCCTCTGTGTCCTGCAGTGCTTTTTATGATATGGTCTACAGAGCTGCTTAACCTCTTGGGTTGTATTGATATGGCAAGGTAGCCTACCTAGCTGGCAAAAAAAAGCTTTTGACTTGATAAAAGGAAGACTCCTGAAAGCTTGCCATTACAAAATACTGTTAGTCCAATAAAAAATCGCAAGATTTGGCAACATTTTTTTTAACTTTCCACCTACTTGTAACCTGCAGATAATAAAGCAACCGTTAAAAGATATATGTACAGATACTGTATATTTCAAATTCAAACAGGACTTGAGTTGCTCCAGTAAAAACAAACTGTACTAGAGCACTTTTATGTTCATTTGAATGACTCAGACAGGTTGTATTGACCTGTCTTATTGGATAATCACTGACTATACAGTGTTCCCACTGCAGCCAGAGACAGTGCTTAGTGACATGAAAAAACTTTTATAGAATATAACATGTTGCTTTCACTTTACTGTGAATTGCTTTAAGCATTTTTTGTGCTGGACAGCATTTGGAAAAAAAAACCGCAAGTCCCAGAAATTCATGGCCAGAAAAACTGTTTATAAGAGGAGATGCGTGAAGGCTGATGCTTTTCATAAACACAGGTTAAAATGAAATGTGTAAATTAGAAAGGTTTAGTCTCTCCGTTTCATCCTATAAAGCATTAATGTGTACTGATGACCAGTCTTCTTAAAGAAGTCAGTCCTGTTTCTTATTAAAATATCTTTTTTTTAATATATTTTGCTAATACACATAATGCAAGAATATGCTTGGTTATGCTGTTGATGTTTGCGTTCTGCAGTATGCTTTGTGTATTATATGTATGTTCCGTTTTTTAATAAAATGTCTCCAGGTCCTGTAATGTTTGCAGACTTTTCATTTCAAATTAGTTCGCTGGAACAAGAGTTATCTTAGATAAATTGCACACAAATTTATTGTATATTATTTATTA
This sequence comes from Spea multiplicata, assembly GCA_009364415.1. Taxonomy (NCBI): domain Eukaryota; kingdom Metazoa; phylum Chordata; class Amphibia; order Anura; family Pelobatidae; genus Spea; species Spea multiplicata. Next base: position 11,240 of record VKOC01025067.1, read on the forward strand.
TCATCATTTATTTATTTTTTCTTGAATGATTAAGGTCCTCCCTTGTTAACAGTGGTAGAGATGCTATGTAAAATAAGTACATTTAGAGTTAAAGGGCTCTGGAATAACTCATAAGCCTTCCTTCTGTTTTGTTTTTGAAGCACAGTACACCCCTCGTTAGTAATATTGTCTAGCTTTAGTGCCATTTTTACTTTATCAGCTATGCTTTGCCATGATATATTGGGTATTCACTAGGCAAACTACAGAAGGAAATTCTCCTCTATGGAATTGACTCAATTTTCTATCGACAGACAGTACTGCAAGCTGGCATCCCACTTAGTCCACTAAATAACAACGTGCAGAAAGAACATGACACTCTGAACCTGACAGATGAACATATTTCAATATTAAAGTCTGTACTTGTTGCTGAGCATAAAACTGTCAACCAACACATTTTAATTTGACATAAAAACATCCAATAGAAAATCCAAATATCATTATATAGGGTTATTTGTTATTATTTAGTAATCATTTCATTCAAATCAAGGCACAAAAGGTATGATTATCTTGTAAAGTGTTTGCCAAGTGTTGAATTCACCCACCTGCGTTAGTTGGTGCATTAAGAAGGGGCAGGGTGTTTAGCATTTTAGGGCTCAGGGTCATCATTACATAAAAAAAATGAGAGTGCACATTTTCAATTATTGTGGGTTATTTGGTTCATTCTATAAAACAATGTTTGTTTTTGAATGAACACAACAAATATCAATATAAAAGCACCTTTTTTTCAATGCCGTCCCTAAAAAGGGATATCTCATCATCCTCGTGATTATTCATCATCAACATATTTCCAAAAATGTTCAAATACCCTTTCTTTCTTCCTGCCCCAGGATTTAACACACAACTCTGTAACATATTGCCTTATGAATCTTCTTCAAGTACCCAATTATCTGACTGTACCAAGCTTGTCATTACCATGACAGCTGTGTGCTTTGCACAGTACATGCTGTGAGAGGTGAAAGATTGAACAGCAACTTTCTCCTTTTTTTCTAAGCTGCATTTCCATTACAAAGAAAAGGAAAGATTGGGGAAAAGGCACGGTTTTCCAATGGGCAGCTGACTTAATAATAAAAATGTATATGTTCTGTCTAAATTGATTTTATTTACTTGTCAAATGGGCATTCTGGTTTATCATTCTGTAGCCTAGTTGCTATGAAATACAAGCAAAACATGTTGACCTAAATAGGCTTTTTTGTAGAGCTCCACCGAAATTACTTCTTTGGTGTGTACAGTATAAGCACCTAATTTTAAAATGCACATCACTACGCACCCCCCTCCCTTTTACTAATTGGCCTGCTTCACATTTGGGATCACATGAACCTTCTGAATGAGAGGCTGGCCCTTCCTACAGACTGCTTGCTGTATCTAACTGCACACATCAGATGAAGCTGCAAAGAAGGATGTATGAACTGTCCCTCAAGCGGCAATATGGAACATGGGGCAGGCTCTCTAAAATAGGTCTTGTGAATTACAGGACGGGCACCAACCCCAGACATGTAGTGAAAAGGTAAAAAAAAAAAAAAAGTTTAACCCTTTGAGTGGTTTCCTTGACAGAGGCTGGACCGATAGTTTTTGCTGTAGTTTGATTCAGGTGACAATCATATAAGCTCTTTACACCTTACCTAGAATGATTGGTGCATTGGGATTCATACAAATTTTAATGAAATTTGCCAATTCTGTTAATCTCAATAATGAGGAGGAACCGAAACGGAAAAAATGAAAACAAAGTAGAGAGCTCTGACTATTTGTTTATCCCCTTAATGACAAAGCCCGTACATGTACGGGCTCAGAATGCATGGCTTTCAATGGGTTTAGGGACCGCCCATTGTCGTTAAGGGGTTAAATTTCATAACTTCACTCTCACACTCTCTCATGATCAATTGCACACTCCCTCCCTTTTCCGCCAACCGCTTCAGTATCCCTGTCTCCTTTACCCCAGCTTCGCTTCTTGTCCTGCCCCTTGTTGTTCTTCTGTGCGCTTTATTATTTCTTGGTTCACTCCTTTCCAATATCTACCCCGTTAGCCTGGCCTCGCAGAGCCTTCATGCACACACTCAAATGGAGGAATGGAGAAGAAGCTGTCCCTCTGGGACACACCATGGCTTCGCCCTTTTGCAGAAGTCCTCGTAGAAACTCTTTCCTTTTACATTGGATCCAACTGCATTATGCTGGTCTGGTGTAGTTTTTGAAAATACCAGATGAAAAAATGATTTATGCTGTATACGTACATAGATCAATGTACAGCTATGTATCACAATTTAAATGATTTGGTAATTTATTTATTTTTTGCATGTGGTAATTGTTCTGCAGTCAGTTTCTCTATTGCCTGTGTTACTACTATGAGAATATACTTTCCAAATCTTTTCAAATGAATGTTTTATAATTTTCTATTATGAGTATATAAAATAACCCACATACTGTACTTTGTGTGCAAGGTGTTTGTTTATAGTGAATTTGAAAGAGAAGGGATCATTTTACAATGTAATTTTACAAAATAATGTGCAAGACATTTGTGATATAGCCTCAGCAATACTGCTCAGAGAGGGCAATTGACTAAATGCCAAACTGAAAGTTGATGCTCGAATGCCATAGTTTTAGAATTTATTTCTGAAACCAGTCTGCATTTCTGGGCTAGTTCAAAACCAAACAACATATCACTCAAAAGTTCATTAAAATTACAGGTGAAAGGCCATTTATCACAGCAAATACGTGTTTCTACGTGGTTGGATGCATGTGTTTATGTAATATATAGTTTATTTAAAACTAATTATATTGTGACCTTTGAAACAAAATAAGAAAGGCGCTATAACAGTCAACTGCAAAAATTAAATTCCCAGGAAAAATACAAAACCACTTATTTAGCATTAAGTCAAAAGCACAATGTAATTTAAAACATAGTTAAATGTGTGAGAATTTGAGGTATCTCATGTGAGGGTAGTGAAGCATACTAGCAAGTGTGCAGAATAATGTGTGCAGTGAATATTTATTATCAAAATTAAAATAACCCATATACTGTGTGTTTGTGCAGCACACAATTGTTCAGCCCTTCCTTATGCAGACCGAAACCATAAATAATTCGATGTGACTAGGATTAATTACACAAAGCAGTAGTTCCTGGAAATTTTTACATTGACTACTGGAAATTCATAAAGTTACAAATGTATTGAGTGTCTAAGCAGTTTCCCCAAACTACAGAATGATAAATTGGAATACAATACTTTATTCTGAATTATATTTTAAGTAAAGTCTCAAAATTAGACAGATTTAAAGTTAGTGTATAAAGGTTAAAAGGATTTAAATTGAATGTTTTTGCAGGCTTACACGAAATACATACTAAATAGTAATGGTAGATTGCGTTGGGTGCCAGACAGTCAAGGACCAGTCATAATAGTTCTTGTGAATTCTATTTGAACTCACACTCTTTCTAGTATTTTCTCTCATAGCTATAACAAAGTATCCCAAAGAAAATAAGTTATCTTGCTTATGATGGAGTACCTCTGTTCTACAAAAACACCCTATTTAAATTAATCAAGCCCATGGTTTTAATATTTTATA
>VKOC01025068.1:0-12357 GCA_009364415.1 Spea multiplicata
TGCTGACTGGTGCTGGAAGTGATTCCGGGGACGACAGGAGGATACAAGTGGGTGATCTCTGGGAGTTACTACAGCTCTCTTGGTGAACCCGTTACATTGGTGGCAGCGGTGGGAATTGCCTCCTAGTCTAAGGGACACGTCCTTTGCAACGGGATCTATCTCCAGGAAAGAGAATGGAAGTCAGCTACGCAGAGCTGATCAAGAGGAATTGTAAACGCCTGAAGCTCTGGAGGGATGTTCTCCACTTGGAAATTAAGTACAAGGGAAAAAGCCTCCCAACCTTTGAGGAAAGGTTTTGGCTCCAGCGGAAGTTGCGGATGCCGTTCTTGGGGAAGCAGCCCAAAGAGGAATGGGTGGCTGAGCTGGAGGTGCTGGTCCAGACAGAGCTGAGGTTGGACGATGGGTATCGGGCTCTGCGGTGGTACGCAGCACAGATGTGCCTGGGGCTGGAGGATAAAGGTCCCACAGAGGGCTATGGCTTCGGCGGCCCGGGATTATTATTGGAAATTATAGAAAAGGATCCCGACTTCGGTAGTGCATCGGAGTGTCGGGAGGAAGACATCCAGGAGCGAAGGGAGGAGGATATCCCATACGTGCCTAAACTGTGGGCTGACCTGGATTATTTGGTCACACAAGAATGGGAACTGGAACAGGCATATCAAGAGTTATTTGACCATGTGCAACAGTATGCCCCAGTGACCATGGATTTCATTGATTTTACTGCGTGGTCACCTGAGGATGTTGACCCAGAAGGGGTGGATGGGACTGATTCACAGGGTTACTGGACAGCTAACCCAGATCCGATAGCAGAACTATGTGATTGTACACCACAACCAGATCCAGAGACTGTGGATTTAATTGATTTTACATCTGAGGATGTTGGTCCGGGAGGGCTTGCAATTGGCTTCCCTTCCCAGCAAAAGGAAGAAGGTTTTGTGGGTGTAGTAGCTGGCACTGCGGGCTCCACAAGCACCCACCCAGCAGAAGAGCTGCCATCGGGGCAGAGTGCCGCTGGCATCTGCCTGCTCCTTTCCCTGTTTCCCGAGCCTGACCACAGCAACCTTGTAGGGTCCAGTCAGGCAGCCCCAGAGACTGTGGTAGTTGATGGGGCTGCGGTTTCCACACCTGGGTCCCCGGAATGTTTGGCAGTTGGCCAAGATCCCCGCTCCCCAGCAAAAGCGCTGGCAACAGGGCAGAGTGCTGCTGTTCTCTGCCCACCCCTCCCCCTTGTTCCTGAGTCTGACCATGACGCTCCCGCAGTGCTCGCTCAGACCAACCCAGCCGAAATACTGGCAACAGGAGAGAGGCAGGACGGCCCCTCTCTACCAGCACTGGAGGTGCCCGCAAACCCTATAAAAGAGATTTCGCCAGGTCAGAGTGCAGCTGGCCTCTGCCCTCCCTCATCAGACGTCCCTCCACTAGAGGATGGTACGAAACCAGCACTGGGGGACATGTATCCCATACAGGTGGATGAGACTGTGGTTGCCACCTGTGGTCCCCAGAATTGCTGGGCAGCTGGCTCGGATCCCCAACCCTTGATTGAAGGGGCCCCCGCCACCCTGTCATCTCCCCAGCGGCTGAGAAGACTCCAGATAGAAGGTGCAGTTGGCAATTCTCTCCAGCGGCAGTTATATTTTTCGGGAGAGGCAGAGGGCAGGCGGGTGAGTACTGCTCTTTTGTTAAATTGTTTTGAGGAGTACCAATTTGTGGCTGGCAGTGATGGTCCAGATATACAGACTGACTTCAGAGTCAAACAGGGTGGGGTCTTATCAGACGTCAGTCTCCCCCAGAAAAAGGAGATATGTGATGGAGTGTGTGACGGAACTGTCCATCACTGGGGCCCCTGGAGAGGACTGAAAGCAAGCCTGCTACCCGCAGATTATGGACCCTGTCTCCCTGCCTTTTGCCAGCCCCCTGCATCCACAACTCCAGGAGCGACGGAGCTGTGCTGTCGGACTGAACTGGATGCAGACCCGGTTTGGGTCTGGCCCCAGTTCAGTCTTATTTTTTAAAGGGGAGATATGTGACAGAATGACCTGTCATACAAGGCCCCAAGGTAGTCGGAGATGGCTCCAGCCTGGCTGCCAAACAGGCAGGAACTCCATTGTTTAATTAATCCCATCAATAGGATTGCTGATTGGGGATTAAAGGTTGGGCTGTATGCATGTATCTGTTAATTTATGTTAATGAAGTGCTGTGGCTATATCAGTCTATGTTTTACTACAATAAACTGTTCATTCCTGCTGTACTCAGTTCAAGGTAGTTGTGTCTACTTATTGGGTACACATAGCAGGGTTCCAAGGTGCGCATGCTGACTGGTGCTGGAAGTGATTCCGGGGACGACAGGAGGATACAAGTGGGTGATCTCTGGGAGTTACTACAGCTCTCTTGGTGAACCCGTTACAGTCATTTATTGTGTTTTCCCTTATTTACTCTGTTGCGTACAGGAGTCGTGCCCAGTCTTGTTCTCGATTTCTATTACTGTTCTTCCCATGTGCATCATTGGCTATATCACTGCGTCAGTCCTCTTACATTTCTGTCAGGTAGCTAGGTTTTTTATGTCTGAGGGCCTTGCTGTGTACTACTGACTGTTCCCAGACTTTGCGGTCCGTGACCGCTTTTGTTTATGTGTTCATTTCAGGCACTTGCTTGCCTTGGTTTGATCTTTTATTGGCCCTTCATACGCACTATTTACATTGTATGCTGTTTCCCTTTTTAATTTGTTTTCTTTAGGTATGAGAGTGCCTACTGTTGGGTATGGTCTGCTTTATTGTATCTTCTATGGATGCTATTAATGCGATTGTCTGTATTGTGTGCAATATTCCTGGGAGATGTATATTCCTTCGCGCCATCTGTATGCGGACTGTATTCCTGTTATTTCAACTTTTGCTCTCGACATTTGTTACTGTACTATTTGCCAAGTGTGCCTTTGCTTAAGGACAACAAAAATTAATAAAAAACTTTAAATTTCAAAAAACTTTGGAAACTAAATTAAAGGACCAGGAAGATAAACACCGAAGAAACAATTTAAGAATTAGAGGAATTCCGGAATTAATTACCCATGAAGAATTAGAACCCTACTTAATGGAACTGATACAAGAAGCAGTCCCGAATCAAATATTTAAGTATACCCCAATAGGATCATATTATAGAATTAATAAGCCACGCAAAATAAATCAAGATCTTCCAAGGGATGTTCTTATCAGATTTATTAATGTATCTGTAAAAGATAAATTCAACAAAGGAACACGGAATAATCCAAATTGGAACGATAAATTTAAAAATTTAAAGTTTTATCCGGATATTTCACCAACAATACGAAAAGAAAGGAAGCAATTTGAAGAACTAACTGCAATATTAAGACAAAGAAATATAGAGTACAAATGGGGATTTCCTACGAGTATTAAAATGAGATATGAATGCACTCTAGTGAACATCAAGAATAAAGAAGAGGGGAAAGAAAAATTCAAACAATGGGGACTCTCGTAATAAATTGATTGTTTAATCTGATGAATATGCGAGAATCATTTTTTTTATTTTTTTTATTTATGGAGGGTCTATTAATTTTATCACTTAAATACATACACAATTCAATTAGTATACATACTTATTAATAACCTTTATTTAACAAACACGTTCTCTGTTACGAATACACATATAATTAAATATTATATTTTTGCATATCTTAACTTTGGAAGGTTTATTAACCTTAACACTTAAATATACACACAGTTTAAAGGGGATATATTTACTACCAAATTTAACTTTTCACTTTTTTTTCTTCTTTTTTTCTTAATAATAGGTTTTATTTAACTGAATTCACATCAAACACGCTTCAAAGAGAACGAAATATATTCACTTTATATATATATTTTTTTTCCTTTTACGAATACACATATAATTAAATACTATATTTTTGCTTATCTTAAATATGGAAGGTTTATTAACCTTAACACTTAAATATACACACAGTTTAAAGGGGATATATTCACTACCAAATTTCCATTTCTATAAGCAATGGTGATACGGAAGTTAATTAGTAAAAATACAAAATTTCCATACTATGTATGAAACGCCTGTTTATACCTTTGTCCTTTCTCTCTTCTTCTTTTGTGTCTCTCCACCCGCTCCAACCTCTTATTAGTGAGGGAAGGAACGGATAGAGAGACGAATAAGAACTCATTCGATACCCTTTGCAATTTATGATATTTCGCCTCCGCGCCGGTAAACTCCTGTATTAGGAACAGGATGGATTTTGAGAAAGTGTTTCTTGGAATCGGAATATGTTTGTTTATATGTAGTATGGATGTTTTAACTAAAATAAGTAAAGGAAAAGTAAATAATAGCAAGGTATCTCAAAAAATCTATAAAGGAGAAACAAAATGGATGCTTCTCTAAAATTAGTCTCTATTAACGTGCAAGGGTTAAACTCTCCACAGAAAAGAAGTCTCATATAATATGTTAAGTGAAGAAAAGGTTACTATTGCGTTTATTCAGGAAACCCATTGGACAGAAAACCCACAAAGATTATGGAGATACAGATCTTTTTCAGAAATATTTTATTCTAATTTAGAAGGGAATGTTAAAAAAAGAGGAACTGCAATTATGATTTCTAATAATGTTAAATTTGAATTTATATACCATGAAGACGACAATCAGGGCAGATCACAAATTTTAATTTGTAAGATTAACGATATATTATATACTTTGGTAAACATGTACACCCCTAATAAGAATTCTTCTAAATTTGTGGTAAAAATTTATAACAGAGTACAACAAATAAAAAAAGGGATATTATATATGGGTGGAGATTTCAACTGCGTTATAGATCCAAAAAAAGATAAAAGAATATCTACAACGGCAACATTAGACTCATATATAAAATTAGAAGCAGAGAAAATGAACTCTTTTATAGGAAATAATTTACTATACGACATATGGAGAGTTCAACACCCTAATGAATTAGATTTCACCTTTTTTTCGCATTCACACATGTCTTACTCCAGAATTGATTTTATTTTAACGGAATTAGATAATTTGAGATCAATAATAAATTCAAATATTTGTTAAATTTAAGGACAATCAACAATATAGAACAAATCGGAGATGGCGGTTAGATGACTCATTATTAAATAATCCAGAAACTTTAGATGAGTTAATAAAGCAAGCTGACTTATTTATGGAGAAAAATAACAATGGAGAGGTAAATAACTTAATATTGTGGAATGCATTTAAATGCTTTGAGGGGATGTTTAATAAAAATCTCCTATAATATCCAAAAGAAATTGGGACAGAGCTTAGCCGACCTATATATTGACTTAGCAAAAAAAGAGAGGTTAAATAAGGAAAATCCTAATATAATAAATACAGCAGAATTTACTAGAATTAGATATTATCTAAAACTAATTAATTTTTTTATGTAAAACTACAAGAGAGAGTAGATAGGGGACTCTTAAAAATGAAACAAAGGTGGTATTATAGTAACAATCGTGTAGGTAAATATTTAACCAATAAATTAAAATATGAACGGAAAAAAAGTGTGATAAAAAAAAAAAAAATAGGAAATAAAACCTTCCTAAATCCTTTACAAATAGCACTAAAATGGTTTGAAGACACTGATAATCAAACGTTTATAAATTAGAGGCTTGTAAATCCCAACCAGATATTAGAAGCTACTTGCAATCTCTTAATTTACCAAAATTGAAAACAGAATATTTAGAAATACTAAATGCTCCAATAAAAGAAGATGAGATTAAAAGAGTAATTGAAAAATTGGAAAAGAAAAAAGCACCAGGTCCCGATGGATATACAGCGGCATTTTATTTAGCTTTTAAAGAGCGCAATCAATAAGAGATTCAAAAGAAATAATGGGGATTAACATTGGGCAAAATGAATACAAGATAACACTCTTTGCTCATGATATTATATTAACTCTCTCGAACCCAGATAAATCCATGAAATATGTTTTGAAATTAATAGAAGAATACGGGAATCTCTCTAATTATAAACTAAATGTTAATAAAACTCAGATTATCTGTGCTAATCAGACTAAAGAGCAAGCTATATTAATGAGATCATATATAAACGTTGATTGGAGCATGGATTCACTGGAGTATTTAGGTATAAAAATAAATACAATCTCAAAGAAATGGTTAGAGACAATTATAACATATTAATGAAGAATATGGAAGAAAAATTAAATAAATGGAAGGGCCTTGAAATTACTTGGTTAGGAAGGATAAACACTTTTAATGCGTATTATTTACCTAAAATAATTTTTTTGTTAAGAGCGATACCACTCTGAGAGTCCCTTATCTTACTCTCTCTAAAATTCAAAAAATAATTTTAAGGTATATTTGGCAAAACAAGCCACCTAGAATATCCTTTAATAACTTAGTTAGACACACTCAAAGAGGAGGCCTTTCGGTTCCTGATATCAAAGATCTACACGAAACATGTATGATAACACATTTATTACTTTTAGATAGGTCGGAGAGCGATAAAACTCCATGGTTCATTATAGAAAAAGAAACTACAAATCTTCTACGTTTATCAGATATTATTTGGATGACCCATGAAATAAATAAATATATTAAACCATCTCCCCAAATATTCATTTTTCATATGGGCCTTATGAATTTCCATAAAATACAGAGAAATCTGATAGTACAATTAATTTTAGCTTGTAAACTCGTTATAGCGAGGAAAACCATGGGTAACCCGCACACATGCAGAGCTAGAAACTGAAAATCGATTAGAAGCAACCATATGAATTTAAGAGATACCTATTTGCTATTATCTATTTTATTATCTATTTTTTTTTTTTTACTTTTACAGCGAGAGATACAAGGTAACCAGAGAAATGAGTAATAGAACAATTATGTAATAAAATTTAAACAAGTTAAGAAAGAATCTACAAAAGAGGTTAAATTATAAGTAAAGACTCATCTCATATAGTCAAATATCCTAATGATAGATATATACGATTTATTCATGAATGTTTTGTTTTTGTCGGTTTGCTATTTATGTATGGTATTTATTAAGTATTTATGTATGTATGTCATTTGATACGTTTATAATAAAAAAAAAGTTTATGCAAAATTAACAAAAAGCACTACCTTAGACACTATTGCATGAAGCTGCCTGCTAAGAAACAGCATTACTTAGCAAATATTTAACAACCATTGTCTCGTTGAAAAAGCATTTTCACATTCATCACTTTTTCTATCTAGGCTTCCTGGCTTTTCTTCTCCTTATTGCATGTTTTGTTCTTATTTCCTTTTATTTGCCAACCTGCCCCCCCCCCAGTTATGCACATCTGCCCCCCACTCTGTCCCCCAGGTATGCCGTATACCCCTCTAAATGCCACTCTGCCCCCAGACTAGGGGTATTTTTCAGATTTTTCAATATGGCATTTTAGCAATTGTGGTTAGTTTTGGTACCTCACCATTTCCATCAAGCCCTGGTATCAACTTCTTCTAGACCAAAGATCCTTGGCTCCCTGTAGTTGTTGTAGGTACTTTTTCAAAGTTGTAAAGTCAACTCAGGGCCACCGTAGCCAGACAAAGTGGGGAGCTCACCTTTAATAGACAGCATTATTCTTTCAGGGCATGGGACCCATGCCGTGGAAGAATAATGCAGTGTACTAAATAGACTGGCCACATTCATCTTTTATCTTACTACATGATCCTCTGGTGTAGTGTGTATTTTTGCATTTCTTTGTGTTGTTAGATCTAGACTTAATAGCATCATATGAACTTTAATGCATATGCTGCATATGATGGCTGAGAGATTATTTTAAATGGACATGGTGCATAGGGGATTCTGCTGAATGTGGATGTGTGCAGCACACTCTGGAACTGGAACACAAAGTAGACATATATTAAACTGCCAATTTCACTTGTGTCAAAAGTTTATATAATGGATAATTTGGTTAAAGACTGACAGTACAGAAATATCATTGTATAACACACATACATCATGCTTCTCTGCAACCAAAACAAAATGTTGTTGTTTCTCGTGCACTCCAGGTTTTCTGCTGCACAAGAGGAGCTGTACCAGGCTGTACTCGAAATACAGAAATCATGCCTTAGCCTCTGTTTCCCAGGCACAAGCCTGGAGAACATCTATTACCACATGCTGAATATGATTGCAAGAAAACTCAAGGAAGTAGGAATTGTACATAAAGGATGCAACAATGATCACATTTTCAAGGTACCTAAGCGCCAATTATGCAAGAATGTCATTAGAGTTTATCAACTCAACATTGTGTAATTCAAATACATGTAGATTGACAGAGCCGTTAATAATCTAAAAGTTTTCCTTTCCAGTAGTATCAAGCGGGGCCCTCGTCAAAGCCATAATATGGCAAAACATGTTTCTGGTTCTTCATTGAAGGTAGACAGGTCTTTGTCTTCTCCTCAACTCCAGTTTCTTTTAGAGAGGGGAACATCAAGAGGAAGATTGCCAAGAGGGAAAGTATCATAATGACAATTCACAGTTTAATAGTACATGGACATTGCAAATATACATTATATAGGAAAAAAAGCATTGGGACACATCTCTTTATTATTAAATTCAGGTGTTTTAATCCGACCCATTGCCACAGGTGTATATTATTATTATTATTATTATTATTATTATTATTATTATCTTTTATTTATATAGTCTGCATTTACAAATATTTGTGAAAAAAATTGGTTATTCTCAATCAAGAGCTCAGTGAATTAAACTGTGATATTGTGATAGGATGCCAGCTTAGCAATAAGTCAGTTTGTGAAGTTTGATCCTTGATAGATATTTCACAGTCAACTTCCACTGGCATTAATATCAGTACAAAAACTGTGCCACGGGAGCTTCATGGCCGAGCCGCTGCATGAAAGCCTCATATAACCAAGTACAATGCCTAGTGTTGAATTGATTGATGCAAAGCGCAGCGCCACTAGACTCTGGAGCAGTGGAAACATGTTTTATGGAGTGACGAATCACGCTGCTCTGTTTGATGGGCGAGTCTGGGTTTGGCGGATGCCAGGAGGATATTACCTGCCAGACTGCATTGTGCCAACTGTAAAGTTTGGTGGAGGAGAGATGATGGTATGGGGCTGTTTTTCAGTGGTAGGGTCCCTTACTTCCATTGAACGGAAATCTTAATGCTTCAGTATACATTTTGGACAATGCTATAATTCTAACTTTGTGGGAACAGTTTGGGGACAGTCCTTTTCTATTCCAGCATGACTGTGCCCCAGTGCACAAAGCAAAGTCCATAAAGACATGGTTGAATGTGTTTGGTGAGGAAGAACTTGACTGGCCTGGGGAGAGCCCTGTCCTCAACGCATAGTTGTAGTTGTGGTTAGATTCTAACTTTAAATTATTTAGGCAATCAGGGAACCTTAATAACAACAATAAAATGTATTTCATCTATATACACTCTGTATCTTGATATACAAATGGTATATAAAATGAGGTATTCCAGTCAGTTATATGGTAAGAAATGCTTAAAATACTGTGGTGAATGATAATTATACTTCAATAATAGTAACTGTTGTTAAATCCATTACAACAGAATTAAAATCACACACCAGTCTTGGCAGATTGCAGTAAAATAACAATGATACTTAGCTTCGGTAGATGATCAGTTTACAGAGATGATGAGGAAACTGGCCAGCAAAACAATATCAAGTGGAACTCTGTTGGTGTCAGAACCACGCTGATCCGGATGGCGCGTGTGTTAGCCCAGCCCCTTTTTCTCCATCGCTGGGAGGCTGTCAGCTGTGCGCGCTGCCGATGACGTCATCAGCCCGGGAACTCCATCTTCGCTACTGCTCGTTCCTTGATGTACCGTATTTGCTCGATTATAAGACGACCCTGATTATAAGATGACCCCCCAAAATCTGAATATTAACTTAGGACAAAAAGAAAAAGCCTGACTATAAGACGACCCTAAAGGAAAAAAGTTTTACCAGTAAATGTTAATTCATGTAAACTATTTTTTTTAATAAAAGCTATGATTGAGAAAAATATTTTTTTTGTTTTTATTTCCTTGTATTTTCCAACCTGTCCCCCAGTTACGCACATCTGCCCCCAGGCTTGCCACTCCAATATGGCACTGTGGCCCATGATATGCCTTTTAACCCTCTATATGCCACTGTGCCCCATGGTATGCCTTTTGACCCCCTATGTGCCACTCTGCCTCCAGAAATGCCTTATACCCCTATATCCCATTCTGGCATTTAGGGGGTTAAAATGCATATTATGGGGCAGAGTGGCATATAGGGAGGTATAAGGCATTCCAGGAGGCAGAGTGGCATTAAGGAGAGTTAAAAGGCATTGTATAGAGCACTCTGCCTCCAGAAATGCCTTATACCCCTATATGCCAGTCTGGCATTTAGGGGGTTAAAAGGCATATTATGGGGCAGAGTGGCATATAGGGAGGTATAAGGCATTCAGGAGGCAGAGTGCTCTATTAAATGCCCCTTAACACCACTCTGCCTCCTGAAATGCCTTATACCTCCCTATATGCTACTCTGCCCCATAATATGCCTTTTAACCCCCTAAATGCTTGATGAAACGTGGGAAGGATTCTGGTCTATAACCCAGGGCGCTTAGAAACATGTCTATGTGAAGCCCTCTGTATCCAGGCACAGTCAAGCCCTGGATTGAAGTTCTACTAGCACATGGTGTATGAACTTTTTAAAGTATTTTTTACTATAGTATTGATAGGTTGCTATGTAAATAGCAACTGCATCTATTGTAAACTACTAGCATTTTTTCGGTTGAAGGGTGTTACCTAGAGATTTCGGTTGTAACCCTGCAAACCAAAATCACTAAATCATTCTATAGCTACGCACACTCACGTGAATAAAAGAAAATGTGCCTCTGCCTATAGGTAACTAAGGAACACCAACACAAGAACTCGTAACTCGCTGTTATCACCTCACCAGTAGGTCAATAGTTCAGCCTTTATATCAAATCATAGTTCATAACATAGTTCATAAGGTTGAAAAAAGACCATCAAGGTTAACATATATATATATATATAATATATTATATATATATATGTGTCCCTACTGTGTTGATCCAGAGGAAGGCAAAAAACCCTTATGAAGCAGATGCCAATTGCCCCATACCAGGGGGGAAATTCCTTCCTTCCCGAATATGGCAATCAGAATAAATCCCTGGATCAACGTTCTGTCCCTATTAATCTAATATCCATAACTAGTAATATTATTGCTTTCAAGAAACACGTCCAGGCTCCTTTTGAACTCTTTTATTGAGTTTACCACTGCCACTTCCTCTGGCAGAGAGTTCCATAGTCTCACTACTCTACTCTACTCTACTCTACTGTAAAGAACCCCCGTCTGTGCTGGTGTAGAAACCTTCTTTCCTCCAGCCGTAGAGGATGTCCCCTTGTTATAGATACAGTTCTGGGTATAAATAGGTCCAGGGAGTGATCTCTGTACTGCCCCCTTATATATTTATACATAGTTATTAAGTCCCCTCTAAGCCGTCTTTTTTCCAAACTAAATAACCCTAATTCTGATAATCTTTCTGGGTACTGTAGTCCTTCCATTCCCCTTATTACTCTGGTTGCCCGTCTTTGAACCCTCTCCAGCTCCACTATATCTTTCCTGTACACTGGTGCCCAGTACTGTACACAGTATTCCATGTGTGGTCTGACTAGTGACTTGTACAGTGGTAGAATTATTTCCTTGTCATGGGCATCCATGCCCTTTTGATGCACCCCATGATTTTATTTGCCTTAGCAGCAGCTGCCTGACACTGGTCGCTACAGGTAAATTTACTGTTAACCCAACTCCTAAGTCCTTTTCCATGTCAGTCGTCCCCAGTGTTTTCCCATTTAATACATATTCCCAGCCTGGATTTTTCTTCCCCATGTGCATAACCTTACATTTATCTGTGTTGAACCTCATCTGCCACATCCCAGCCCAAGCCTCCAACCTATGCAGATCCATTTGTAATCGTGCACTGTCCTCTATTGTGTTAACCACGTTACAGAGCTTAGTATCGTCTGCAAAGATTGATACTTTACTATACAATCCCTCTACAAGGTCTTTAAGAAATATATTAACCCCTTCAGTACCGGGACGTACCTGGTACTTCCTGGTTAACAGTCACCGGTAGACCGGGACATACCAGGTACGTCTCCTCCAAAAAACGCCCCCACATCACCACAGTCGCGGTGATCGTGGGGGCGCTGCTGCTGCTGTCTACCCAAGAGTCTGGGCAGACAGCACACCCTATCTAAGCCCGCCCCCAAGCCTACGATCACGGAGTGATTTTGTAGGCAGAAACAGCGATTGCAGAAAAATCTGCAATCGCGGTTTCAGCTGCCACAGA
>VKOC01025069.1:0-17666 GCA_009364415.1 Spea multiplicata
AGGCAAGCAGCTTGGTGTAAAGAAATCAACTGTGGGAGCAATTATTCGGAAATGGAAGACATACAGGACCACTGATAATCTCCCTCCATCTGGGGCTCCACGCAAGATCTCACCCCGTGGTGTCAAAATCATCACAAGGACGGTGAGCAAAAATCCCAGAACCACACGGGGGGACCTAGTAGATGACCTGCAGAGAGCTGGGACCAAAGTAACAAAGGCTACAGTAGCACACTACGCCGCCAGGGACTCAAACCATGCAGTGCCAGACGTGTCCCCCTGCTTAAGCCAGTACATGTCTGGGCTAGAGAGCATTTGGATGATCCAGAAGAGGATTGGGCAAATGTCATATGGTCAGATGAAACCAAAGTAGAACTTTTTGGTAGAAACTCAACTCGTCGTGTTTGGAGGAGAAAGAATGCTGAGTTGCATCCAAAGAACACCATACCTACGGTGAAGCATGGGGGTGGAAACATCATGCTTTGGGGCTGTTTTTCTGCAAAGGGACCAGGACGACTGATCCGTGTAAAGGAAAGAATGAATGGGGCCATGTATCGTGAGATTTTGAGTTAAAACCTCCTTCCATCAGCAAGGGCATTGAAGATGAAAAGTGGGTGGGTCTTTCAGCATGACAATGATCCCAAACACACCGCCCGGGCAACGAAGGAGTGGCTTCGTAAGAAGCATTTCAAGGTCCTGGAGTGGCCTAGCCAGTCTCCAGATCTCAACCCCATAGAAAACCTTTGGAGGGAGTTGAAAGTCCGTGTTGCCCAGCGACAGCCCCAAAACATCACTGCTCTGGAGGAGATCTGCATGGAGGAATGGTCCAAAATACCAGCAACAGTGTGTGAAAAACCTTACAGAAGACTTACAGAAAACGTTTGACCTCTGTCATTGCCAACAAAGGGTATATAACAAAGTATTGATATGAACTTTTGTTATTGACCAAATACTTATTTTCCACCATAATTTGCAAATAAATTCTTTAAAAATCAGACAATGTGATTTATGGACTTTGTTGTCTCATTCTGTCTCTCATAGTTGAAGTGTACCTATAATGAAAATTACAGGCCTCTCTCATCTTTGTAAGTGGGAGAACTTGCACAATTGGTGGCTGACTAAATACTTTTTTGCCCCACTGTATATTTAGTCAACATACTAAATTTACCTGGACACTTACTATGCAGTCTACAATATTACATTGCCATCATCTACAAATACAGTAATGAATGAGTCATAGGACAGACCCATAATGAGGAGTGGAAGTATGGCAGACCCCTTTTCCCCACAGGTTGAACCACTGGGTACTCTGTAGCCCCTGGGATTATGGATCCTAAGCAAGGTGTCAAATAAGTAATTTAAAACCTAAAACTAGCAAGGAGGGTCATGGCAGACAGCATACTTGTGAAGGTCAAAGCAAAGCCAAGGTCTGGTACATGGAAACGTTTGAACATGGAAGACACAGAGAGTACAGCAAGGTAGCTCATTGAATGGATGTGAGATACTGGCGAGACAGTGCTTAAATATCCCAAATGCTGTAGCATAAAAGATGGAAAGATTTTTTAAAGCTGCGAGAGCGCTTAACATTGTGTTACGTGACCTCATTGTCTCTAGTATCACTAAATAATAAGAGTGCCTAGGAATGTTTTCAGTTGTGCATTCAATTCCATTTATTAAACACATGCAAGGAACTCCATGGAAGTCTGCGAATAAATATCAAATCACATCTTTAACACAGTACTTCTCTTTCACATGCTAAAGGATGTTTCCCATTTGCACCACACCCAAATGAAACCAGTACAGTCATTAAAGACCCATCTCTACTTCCATTCCCCAAGCTCATCCTGAAGTAATTTTTTCAATCCCCCCACTTTCCCTCTCTTTAAATTCCAATTTATCACAGTGAAGAGTTACTTTGAGGTTGTCCTTACACGGCTTGATTCAGCTCAAATGGTATGCATCGCAGCTGGTCCTTATTATACACACATGTTCTGTTCCCCCTACTGCCTATTAATTAAGGTTTTGCGATAAAAGCCTTATTAAATTTTGTAGTAGCCCCTTTTGTAGCAGTTTCCCTTTCCCAGAGGAAAAATAAACTTACCTGGAGATGTGAGGAAGCATGTCTTCACCTGGAGACTATGGTTATTACCAGGAGGGTTCATTGATATAAGCATAACTAAGTGATATCCATAAAATTGTACTTGCAATATTACTTCAAGGCTTTACCACATTTTTTTTAAGTAAACAGTTTTATTCTGCTATCCAGGGAAACTAAAAGGTAGATAACCAGCTGTTTGAAAACGATGCATCCAATGATGATCAGCTTAACACTAGCTGAGGATCACGGGCATACCTGAGAACTCTATTGTAAGACCTGCTTCCCTGGTCTCTGGGTCAGATTCTTCTGTCTCATGGCAGGGGAACATCATTTGGCCATGCCCATTGTAACCAATTTCACTCCCACATAAGAGTAGCCCCACCACTTTCTGAAGCCACCTCCCAGAAGAGGGAGAGCTCTGGTAACCTACTGTAAGAACTTCCCAGGTATGATCATAGGAGATGTCTGGAGCCCTATCCTGTGCTATGGTATCATCAGCCAGTCTTAAAGGGAAACTCTTTTTTTCTGGTGATGGTAGTATGTAGTCACTATGGTACCTATATGTGCTTTGTAGATTTTACAACCTTTCCAGCAATATCTGGCCTCCGCATGGGACGTCGGCTACAGTACGTGGCCTCTGTGTTTACACAATTCCATGAAATGCTATGTTGTGTAAGACGTAATCTCTACAGTGATCTGAGTTCCAGGAGACTTCCAGGTTGTGAGGAGAAGATTGAAGTGTGCCAGATGATCGTGGGTAGGTGGGTGGTTATGTGGGTTTAAGATAAATCATTGAATTTTATTCCTCATATACTTAATGCTTTACTTAAGAAAATGTTGGGAAAATGTTCCCCTTTAAATGTACATTATTACAACTCAACTTTTCACCTCTTCTCATAGAAATAAATCCATGCCTACCATGAACATAATTAAGGAAAGATGTTGGAAATTGTGATGTGTTTATTGATCTTAGATATCTACTGAAGCTGATATTTTCTGAATCAATAGATAAAAACATTAAATGTTATATGTAAGTGTGTGTAACACAGCTACAATCACACATTTCTATGCAAAGCTCATTTTTCAGTATTAAATAACAGAATATGTTACCAGCTCTGAAAGTGATAACATAACTCTAAATTCTAATTCAATCATTTGATCTGTATTTTCCTCCTATTTTTAATATTAAGCCTTAAAAGAATCGGTATTTATAAGTTGCACAAATAGTTTCTATTGGAAGAGCCTCTTCATAGTTTATTTTTGGATATACATCAAAGAAAATAAAGGAAAATCACTTTGTCATTAAACCGAAGGAGAGTCACATTGTTTTTCCTTTAACACAATACAGGAAAAGAAGATACCTTCGCCTATATAGATTGTTGTCCAGGAATTGAGGTCATGCGCCATACACATCCCGGGTCAGGACTTGTTCTGCATATTGGTCTTCATCACCAGATGCTGTTTTTATCACTGGTGATGGCATTAACATGATATTTTTCTCTAGATGTCACATTTACATCTGTCGGGAAAAACATTAACCAGCAACTTTTCAGGCAAGACCTGTCAATTCTCAAACTATAAATCAGTATTATCTCAATGTGTGGGTTGGGAGGATTTCAATAAACTTTTATGGATGGTCTTGCTTTTACATACAATGACTAAAGAAGGTCACGTGTAATTATAATTAATTCAGCACAATGTTTTGAAAAGGGAAGTGTTTTTACCTTTTTTATACTTAGATCTGGGCATATTACTGCAAATTATTTTTTTAAATTATTTTTTCTATTGAATGTAATCGATATCAACTCAGGTTCGAAAAAATTGTGTGTTTATTGTAACTGAGTGTGTCCAGTGCTTTCTTTTAAGAAGGAAAAACTGAAAAATATGTAATCTGAAAAATAGAAAAATATGTAAACTGTAAATTTATAAAATATGGTAAAGCCAGAAAATGTCTGAAAAAGAATGGTTAATATGTGGTAATTAAATACAATTCATGACAAGGAGCTTGGTGAAGTAGGACATCAAGAGGAACCATTATGAATATTAGTGGGTTAATAAACATAGCTTCTATTCTATATATTAATGTCACACAATGACATTTTCACTGTAATATAGCATACCTTTCAACATTTTAGGTGTCCAAATTGGGATACTTGTGTTGGCTAGAGGCAGGGGTGGACATGACCACCACTCATCTTTCCTGAAGAGACTACTCATGGTGCTCAGCTGCAAAGGGTTCTTGAGGTGGCCACATTGAAGCTGCAATGCCTCTTCTCGGGGCCAGACTGGGGATGACAAGGCGGCAGTGGCACATTAAGTCCAGTGGTTGCCTGATGAAGGAAGTGAGTCCAATCTTTGGATATACATGGCCGTACGATGCATTTTTATGCTCACATAGCACCTATCGACAGCCAGTGGCCCATCCAGCATTTGACCGATGTGCCAGATGGCCACTCCAGGCCTGATGCGAGTTGAAAAAAAGGCAAGCAACTAATGGATTCATCAAACCACAAGTTGTTTGTGCATTTCATATGTGAGTCCTTGTCCATTGCCTCATTCCTCACACCTTCATTCCCAATAGATGCTCCCCAAGGGTATTTTAATTATAGAAACATAGAAACATAGAAACATAGAAAGTGACGGCAGATAAGAGCCAGAAGGCCCATCCAGTCTGCCCAACCTCTGAGTACTCTCCTTTAGTACTTGCCCTTATCCTATATCTAGCTTGGCATTATGCCTATCCCATGCTTGCTTAAATGACTTTACTGTATCAACATCTACCACTTCCACTGGGAGGCTATTCCATGCGTCCACTACCCTTTCCGTAAAGTAATATTTTCTGATGTTACCATTAAACCTTTGCCCCTCTAGTTTATAGGAAGTGTGATACATGCTGTCTGTGGCTCACATAGGTATTTTTATATATATTTCATTTTACATGTTTTTAGCCTTTGACTATCGGGAATATGGAACATTTTTCCTAATGAGAGGCCAATTTTTGGTTTGTTTTTTTAAACTAAGGAAACTATTTTTTTTGCTACAAGTTAAGCTACTCATAGATACCTAGTTTAAGAAAAACCATGCATCTCATCACATGATATAATGGTTATAGTTAAGGAGGGATGTAAATTCCATAATTATTGTAAAAAAATAAAGTATAGGTATAAAATACATTTCAGTTGTATGACGTCTTGCACTTTTTGATTGGTATAATTATATCTCACCATCATCAGTCTTGCTGACAGTGATAGGAGTAGTGGTCCAGAAAAGCTGCTGATCCTTAATTTGATTGATGCTTTTAAACTCTTTTCTTTGCTCTGTAACAAAAATTATCCAATAATGTAGATTATACATACACAGATTAAGTGTAATTTTTTTCTTTTATCGAGTTTTAACAATTCTGTTATCCATGTTAACCTAATGATTTGTGAACAACTGTGTATAGGAACGATACATTAACTTTGATTAATAAACTAGGAAAGGCACGCTACAGCTCCAGTAGGCTGCAACTCCCACCATGCTAAACCACACATAGATATCTAAGATAGTGACGGCGCGTTAACCTTTTTGTTACCAATTTCAATTCCTTTCCTCATAGCCATGGGGTTAACAAATGCAATGTCACTCTAGGAAGCACCATTTCTTTTGTTCTGGTGAACACAAAGCAGATGAGATCATACATGAATTCCCATGAGTAACCGCACTCTCGCACTAGCCTGTTTGGAATATCTGGATGATTAACTTGGTGGGTGGGGTGGTTTTTAAGACTCGGGAGTCTTTTTATAGATGATCCACCTCTGTGCGCTCCCCAGTGATGTTAAGATGTTTGTGCTCACAAAATAGTGCCATTTTTGGCTTGAGTTTCACGTCCTCATCCTGCTTTTGTTAAGTAATGTTTTGATAAGATTGATTTTGTGCGTGATTTCCTAAAACACATGCACACATGTGTCATATAAGGTTTAAGTTATGTATTGTAAGCAAAGGGTCATCTGGTAATTGATAGATTCCCAGGAATCCATTTGGCACCACTGCAACCAGACATGTTTTCTGGATCACTTTGGATGCATAAAAGAAATTAAAAATCATTAGCTGGGAAGATGCCTTCCTCATGCCTATGGCAACCATATGAAGCATCTTTGTCACTTGATATATTGCTGACTGGTACATGTAAAGCTCCCCCCTGATGGATGTATATAACCGTTTCTGTGAGTTTACATATCCCACGTAGGCAGAGTAACACCTAACATGCTTTGGCCAGCAATACGACAAATTCATACGTGTTCTTCAATATATGGGTCACGCTTTAGGCCCCACTTTAAGATCTCACGTCCAGTATGGTGTTAGTGATTGCCGTGATAAAACCCCTTGGGGCCTTAATGTCACTTGTCTTGTATCTTTAGCATAGTTTTCCAAAGCACAGGAGCAACAAACTCAGGCAAAGTGTTTCTTTAGAACGTGTGTACCCCCAGAAAAACAGAAATGTGAAGCTTTTAACTGAAGCCTTCACTGGTCTCTACTTTTTTGGGGGGGCCCGGGGAACTCCAGGAGAAGCGCTGCTTTAAATGGGGGGTTTTCCCGCAATGTCAGTGGGAATGACCACTGACGTCAGGGGAAACGCTCACTGATGGCAGTGGGACCACCTTCGATGTCAGCTGGACACCAGTAGGCAGTCCTGGCGCGTCCTGCAAGGGTGGGCTCCAGGTAGCCGGAGCTCACAAGTTCCCAGGTAAGAGCATGACTGACCAGCCTCAAGCCTTTTAGATTCAGGCTCCCCACCAGATACTGTGAAAAAACTCTTCAAGGCAGACTTGCCCCAACAGCACTGGATGCTTCCTTTTTTATTAACAGTTTCCCCTCTTCTGTACCTTTGGCAATATAAATATTTATGTCCCACACCTGCCGCTGTTCAAAATAGCCTTCCACATTGGAGCGAGTTGCAACATCAGTCCATCAAGCTCTGTGAATGCCCCACATCATGGATCATATACATGTACATGTCATCTGCGTGGGGCTTTTAATATCGCACTGCATAATGCATGGGTGCCCAAGGCACACTAAGTGTTCTCAGAGTTTTAGGATGTCTCTGAATAACGCATTACATAATCACAGTAACATACAATTTGACAGCAAAATGTTGGCAGGAAAATCTTAATTTTGACTATAATACAATGTGATATGATATAAAAGTTTCCCAGGTAAGAGCATGACTGTAAGAGCACCCAGGTAAGAGCAAGAGTTTAACTACTAGTGAATTATCTACCAAACTTAACACACATTTTATTATCTCTCTGATTATTTATTCCACCATCTTCGATGGTCCCCTTGCTTTTTTTTATAATTGCTTTATATATACATTTAATTCCTTATGGCACATTAAACATCATAACATCACTATAGCCAAAACATTTTAGATATAATATATCAGTAATAAATAACATTGCTACCCACATGCCCCACTATACATTTCTATACAGTTCTATTCTGATGTTCATTACAAATATTATATGTGATATTGTAGTTTTGTAAGGCAGAAACCTCTGCATACGCATCCTCTAAAATTATAGATTTGATCACACTTTATAAAATGAAATGGTCAAATTTTCTTTGAAGCGTGATCGATGACCATGGAGTGTTAAGGATAATGTATGTAAACATAATGGAAGTCAATGGCGTGTCACAGGGAAGATAACTTTCATCTGGGTGTGCGGTAACATTGATTGAACGGTTCACAATAGGAATCCTTTTATCTGTCATGCATTGAAGTGCCGGCACAAAGATACGAAGGTGGGGAGGAGTCAGGGACATCACTGTCAGGGTTATCCCACAGGACTCTCTTCTTCTCTATATGACCTTCAATGGTCTGACAGTGTCCTGCTAATCTTTTCCTCACAGGCACATGTTCTGTGTGTTATGATACTCAGTACCCAGTTTCACCACTTGCTACCAAACCTCACAAGTCTTTTCATGTCCTGTTCTCTACTCGTTTCAATTTTCTCGGTATTTAATAATTCCTAGTTGTGCATAATGGAGATTGTAGTTCAACAGTAGGGCCATATCTTCACCACCTTTGGTCTGTCTGGGTGAGAAGTATTTTGAAGAATAGACTCCACTTTCTTCTACGCTCATTTGTTTTATGTTTCTTCCCGTTATGAATCAATCTTTTTTAATTATCTGTCCTTCCTTGAGTGCTTTATGCTATTTATAATGGAAAATACCAAATTTAAATTTCAGGACAAGGTGTTACAGCGCCTAGATTATGCACAATATGTGAATCTGAAACAGAATGTATTAATAAACTATTCATATTTTAAAGCCTTCATTTTTTAAAGTTATGATAGAAACCGCATATTTACGCGTAATAAGAATTTTATTGCATTCAGGACTTTATAGGCTTTAAAGTTTTGTGTACTGCGTGAAACTAAAATTGGGATACCATGGTGCTTGGCCAAATATGTTGGTATGCACCCTTCAGGTCAAATCTCCTGTCTCACATTTTGTTAGGTTAGATAAATGATACGCAGGCCATATGTAGTCAGTTGAGTAAAACTTTGTGGAAGCTTTTCTAGACTATGGCCATTAGTCATACCCTAAAAATAACATAGTTTAAAACACAATGGACCCAGATAGCACATGATTTTGATGGTTTACCATTGGTCAGGAGGGGATATACAAAAAGGGCCAACAGGACTGGGCTGGCTGTCAGTCACCCAAAGTATCACTTTGTGTAAGGAGTAAGCCCAATGGTGGACCTCAGTGAGCATTGTATGCCATTGTTGATATCACCCCCACCCTGGGGTAGTTAATGCTCTACGGAGTGCACCCCCACACACAGATTTTACTAAAATTCAGCAGATGAAGTCCCTGCTCGCCCATGGTTTTTGGCTTTTTGTATGACAAAGGATCCCCTGAGGCTGGCGTGGGAGTTGGCCATCTGAGGTATGGCAACTCAGGTGGCTTTAACTGGACGGCTACATGCAGGACTACCGATAGGTTGGCCCCTGGGAGTACTTATTGCTTTCGCTACCATGCAGGGATTCCGCTAGTAAGTGGTCCTATCAAAGATTACGCCTGCATCAGCATTCCCAGGGGACCCGGTCCTAGTAAGCTATGATGTTTAGTTTAGGTTTGGTTATCGTATTTATGGTATTAGCTGATGCTGATCTGAGGTTTACGTAAATTTGGGTGGATGTTTACATGTTTGTATTTTATGTTTAGATTTACATATGTCGCAGGTTTTTTCATAAATCAGTGACCTTTAAAATCCAGCAGGTCTCTTGTGTGTTTATTGGGTGACTGATTATCGACCATGCCTCTGTCATGCCTCTGCTAGCCCTGCCATATTCCTTCCTACCCTATCATATAAATAATTTGTATGATAAATGTCTAGGGCCACCCTTCCTAAACTTTACTACAGAACTGCCCACTAGAGGAGTAGAGGGGTGCTTTAAATCCATTGCACCCGACACAGTGGCTCGTAAATGGGACAGTTAAGTTAATGCATGTATGTTTCTATATTTGGTATATGGACCATATACAAAGATAATCATACAAGCACGTCAGCACGCAGAACTGATGGAGGGGGGGCAGAAAATGCATATAGAAGCAGGAGACACCAGTAACAAGGCATGTGAATGTTACTGGTGCAAATGGGGCACTAAAGTGAATTGTCCACCACAAAGACATTTACTGCGTAGCCCTGAGTATCTACTGCAGCCCTGCATTAAGATTATTGCTTTTTTATGTGATGCATTTTCTAATAACATTTCTCCAGTAAAAGGAGCTGTCTGATAATGTTACATTACGATGCTAGGAAGTTGCAGAAGAGGACAGTGCTGATGATATACTGTATAATATATTATATAATATATATATATATACATATATATATATATTATACACATAAATGCATACATACACTTTTGGATGGCCGTCTCTATCATAGCGGACTACATCTGCATACATATTATCTTGCTTATTTTTATTATGCTTATTATTACAATGTCTTTAGAATACACTGTGTTAGACAAGAGTTATTATCGTAAGACACCCCCCCCCATGTTAATTCCCATTTCCTAATATTAACTAATGCTTGTTGCGCCCTGGCAGTAATTATATGAATAATTCATTGCAGGACATGCTTTCCTTTCTTCTCGTGCTCTGGTCAGTAACATGCCAATTAAACCAATTGACAGTAAATCTGATTGGCTGCTGACTCATGTCTGCCTGAAATCCCCTGGGCGTTAGACAAAAGCCGCACTATCTCATTTAGGGGCGAACAATACAACAGACACATTCTGTTCCATTCATTTGTCTTTCTTACTATGGGCCTGTGCTATGTGTTTGTACAGTCCAAAAATAGCTTGTATTTGGCAGAATCGAAAGGGAAATTATCATGAAAATACTTTGATATTAGGCAAACGATAACAGTTTACATAAAATGCCGCTGTTAGTAGTAGGATTCCAGCCAGAATTTATGCGAAATCCCAATGTTACTGTCCGTCCTCCCCCTTCATGGTAATTTTAGCTTTTTTTTTCATTACGCTGTCCTAATTGCAAGATTGCGAGACAGACACCCCTATTCACACCGGTATGTATTTTCCAGAAAGTGTTTGATTTTTTTTTAGATTTATGAACACAACAGCATTGTGGGTGACTCCGAGCACCCCTATAAACAATATAAAAAGTGTTAGCTGTAGAAAAAATCCATTACAAGGAAAACACAGACCTACGTGGCCTGCATGTGCTTTATATGTAGGTGCCATCTGTCTCATATTCACTGGAAGTGAAACGCCAGAATATTGAACATGACAAGTTATTGGTCTGCGTTTGCCACATCGGCCATTTTGTTTTAGGACATTTCATTTATACACGTTGTTGACCATTACCTATAAAGTGCTTTCATGCATTATAGGGAATGCATAAACTTGATTAAGTACCTAATTTAATCTGTAGGTTTTTTTACGTCCAACACATTACAGTCGGTGTTAAGTTTATTGAACCAAATGGCTGATATGGCAATTTTGAAATCATATGGCAAGCTTACCGTGGCCCTGACTGACAATACATTCCTATTTATGAACCAAATTAGTAAAGTAGGTAGAAAAGGCTCAGGACTAACTTAGATTTTCAAGGGGGCCTATTAAATTTTCTCATTTGGGACCCCAAAAACCATCCACACCTTCCAGACTCCCTGTTACCTCAAAAGGGTACCCTTCCGTAGCCTTTCCACAATGTCAATCCCCTTTGCATTTCCCTCCCTACTTCTTCTTTCAACCAGCTTTCTTGGGTCCCTGGTGAATATGGGGCTCTAGGCAGTCGTCCTACTTTTTCCCAAATTAAAGGCAATCCTAAGACTGAGTTCCCATGCTATGGACATATCACAGTGTTATTGGTACCATGTTGCTTTTAAAGTGACAGTAAACATTAAAGTGGATTATAGTGATGGTCACGGTGAGTTACTGAGTTTGGTAGCAATGTGCTTTTTCATGCAGCAATTATTGAGAGCATCAAACATGTCAGCATTAACTCATTCTGCAGTACATTAGTACCAGGATAGTGTGATATGCGCTTACTCTTGGCTGGTCTTTCACACACTTTCTTCACAAAGACCGATTTGTTAGCATGTATTGAATCAAGATGTCTAGCGATCTGTGCAGCCAGATATCACATACATTAATGTAAAGTGATCAGTATTGTTTACTCTCTTCCCCAGTTTTCATTAGCAAGCTAATGCAGTGTGACAGGCTCAATGTATTCTCAATTTAAATGTATTAATGGAAAACTGACATTTAACGAAAACTATAATCAACATGGAGCATAAGACACAGGCGCAGCAATGAAAATACAGGAATATGATTTAGCATCCATCGAGCAAATAATGGGAGAAAACAATTTGGCTTTGATTTTGCTGATCAATGATATCCACCGGCTGAGAGTTGCTTTAAAGAGGTGAAGGCAGTTTAATTCACAGTGGCAGTACCTTGTGTTTATAGAGAACAAAAGTCATGTGACATGGGACATAAAGGTATTAATGGATTTAACAGATATTTAAATAGACATACATATATATATATATATATATATATATATATATCCCCTCAAAACACATGGTGAGGGGAGCTTGACTGCTGGGCTATCCTGGACCAGTCATTATGGACAAGGGTCATTGGTTGCTGCAGGGCAAGGTTGTTGGAATTGGGGGGTTTGCAGCCCGTCTCGCCCTCCTCCTTCTGTTTTCTTTTAGTCACAGTGGGGTGTCTCTTGGCCAGCACTCCTAGACGGTGCAGAACAGCAAGTCGAAGTTGGGGACGCTGATGGTACCGTAGGATGAGAGCTTATGGTGCTCATTACATAAACTTAAAAATAGGATCGTGCCCACAGCAATAGTACCTAACTGTATATGTATAAATATTGTGTGAACAGGGTTGGCCCAACAATGGAGCCGAGTGGGGCAACTGCTCCAGGCGGCACTTTTGAAGGGGCACTTTGCCTTTTTTTTTTTTAAAGCGGAAGAGAGAGAGAGGGGTGTCGAGTGGTTTTCGCTTACCAAGTTGTCAGTACCCGCTCGGTGCCCCTCTCGCTCTCCTCTGCAAGCCCTTTAGGACAGTCTCGGTGCCGGCTTGTAATGCTGAGCGCTGGAAGATGACGCCATTTATGGCGCTCAGCATACAAGCCGGCACCGAGACCGAGCAGGGAGACTCGCCGGACTGCTGAAAGGTAAGTACGGGGGGGTAGGGTAGATAATAGGGAGGGAGGGAGAGGAAGGGTAGATAATGGAGGGGTGGCAGGGTAGATAATGGGGGGGCGGCATTTTAAACTTCGCCCCAGGCTGCATTTTGTCTTGGGCCGGCCCTGTGTGTGAACATTAAAGGTTTAAAATGTTTCCATTTTTGGAAGCTATCCATGAGAATGAAACAGAATAAAGCAGATACTTGTAAGGGTGAGATGTAGGTGGATCTTAGCTAAGAGTTCAACAGCTGCATGTCTTTGCCCAGATGCCCAGGAAATGTGCTTCTTTCGTGTTGTTTATTGATGGCTTTGACCTTTTATAATAAAAGAGCAACCTTGTAATCCATTAAATTGTCACAGATCAAACTGACAGTTTTCAGGACTAAGAGTACAGACTTATTCTCAACCTGTGTTGTAATCAGAACCAACATCTGGTCCTACTGCTGGTGTAGACTACAGCTCCAATCACAATCAAACAGATGTTGTTGCAGATGTTGTTGCAGGATTCATAAAACAGAAGGATTTGTCACTAAAAAGAGATATCTGAGATGTGAATACCATGTGGAAATATTGGGGAGGGTGGAACTACTTGTCACTTGACATAGTTTTCTGGGGAATGACAGACAGTTCCCAAATATAGAGATATGCTCTATTTTAATGTACTAAAGATTGTTAGTTATTATGTTGTTCATGCTGTGATAACCTGGACAGCTTCGGTTAGAATGTGGGAATCATCTTCATTTCATATGTTATTTTTCAAATCTATAGGGTTAATGTATAAAAAGTCATAGAAACCAATTAATTGGTGCAAACAGGAAACTCAAAGGCCAACACAGGGCACCATTTAATGTGATATAGACAAAATCACGGCTTTATTAACCATCAGCCTCTGATAGCCATCAGCTTCTGGCAGGACTTGCCTTCTTTGGTTGACTTTTAGTTAATCACGCAGACGAGCACCAGCCAGGGACTTTCCTAGCTATGACTATACTAAAAAAACATGGAGTAAAGCAGCATATTCAAAACAAGGAACAGAACTTTGGTGCATTTGGAAATGCCCAGCATTTAACCCTTCGGTATCAGTCCCCTTTCTGAGTCCACCAATCATATCAGCCATGCCTTGCTGATCTAGCCAGGGCCAGTAAGCTTGCCTCCCCTTCTAGGTTATTCTGCATTAATTTCTATGGCTTAAATGCCACTTTTTAAACTTTGTACCATATTTTTGAATACATAACACCCATTCCTAAAGGTAGATCTTTATTATTGCTTAGCTACAGCTCAAAAGATATTCAACTTGACTGCTGCTTGTACATGCTTTAGTTATTACACCTTACTATCTGGATTCCATGGTGTTGATATAAACCTATAGATTATTACAAACATTCTGACTGTTCCCTTCACAGATCATTGAGCTGTAGAAACAA
Organism: Spea multiplicata; assembly: GCA_009364415.1. Lineage (NCBI taxonomy): Eukaryota > Metazoa > Chordata > Amphibia > Anura > Pelobatidae > Spea > Spea multiplicata. The sequence continues at coordinate 14,248 of VKOC01025069.1, forward strand.
ATACAGAACTGTGTGGATCATGATCTCCAATCTTGTATATTTTTACCACTTGTATAGCATTTTTTTATTACACCCCTAATTGCCAAAATAATAGAGTATCTTTAAAACTTAATAATTTAATAAAAGAGAGGCAAGGTCATGCTCTCTTCAAAACTACTTTTATGAGTAAGAACAGTTTTACTTTTTTAACAAAGTACAATAATTAGTGCCCTAATGGAGTAAAAATGTAAAAACACATTTTCCCAGAATATGCCATTTAGTTGGCACTTATGATAACCTAATAATATTGATATAAAGAAAAGATATAGGATATCTTTATTAACTATACCTTTATTAACTGTACTAATTTATATATATATATATATATATATATATATATAAACTATATCAATCTAAACACTGAGGTTTGCAAAAACAGTCTTATTATTATCAGTATTCTTGAACCTATGATCCATATTGAACTACAGTATATATATATCTATATATATATATATGTGTGTGTGTGTGTGTGTTACACTCACTGCCCACTACACCTGTTCAATTGCTTGTTAACACAAATAGCTAATCAGCCAATCACAATCAACTTGCTAAATTTCAGACAGAGCATCAGACTGGGGAAGAAAGGGGATTTAAGTGACTTTGAATGTGGCATGGGTGTTGGTGGCATATGGGCTGGTCTGAGTATTTCAGAAGCTGCTGAATTACTCGGATTTTCAAACACACGACCATCTCTAGAGTTTACAGAGAATGGTCCGAAAAAAGAGAAAATATCCAATGAGCGGCAATTGTGTGGATGAAAATATCTTGTTGATGTCATAGTTCAGAGTAGAGTGGGCAGACTGGTTCAAGATGACAGAAAGGCAACAGCAACTCAAATAACCACTCGTTACAACCAAGGTATGCCGAATACCATCTCTGAATGCACAACACGTCAAACCTTGAAGCAGATGGGCTACAACAGCAGAAGACTACACCGAGTGCCACTCCTGTCAGCTAAGAACAGGAAACAGAGGCTACAATTCGCACAGGCTCAGCAAAATTAGACAATGGAATACTGGAAGAACGCTGCCTAGTCTGATGAGTCTTGATTCCAGCTGTGACATTTAGATGGCAGAGTCAGACTTTGGCGTAAACCACATGAAAGCATGGATCCATCCTGCCTTCTACCAACGATTCAGGCCAGTGGTGGTGATGTAATGTTGTGGGAAACATTTTGGGTGTCTTGGCACATTTTGGGCCCCTTAGTACCAACTAAGCATTGTTTAAACACAACAGCCTATCTAAGTATTGTTGCTGACCATGTCCATCTCTTTATGACCACAGTGTACCCATCTTCTGATGGCTACTTCCAGCAGGATAATGCACAAAGCTCACATCATCTCCAACTGGTTTCTTGAACATGTCAATGAGTTCACTGTACTCCAATGGCTTCCACAGTCACCAGATCTTAATCCAATAGAGCACCTTTGGGATCTGGTGGAATGGGAGATTTGCATCATGGATGTGCAGCCAACAAATCTGCAGCAACTGCGTGATGACATCATGTCCATATGGACCAAAATCTCTGATGTTTGTAGAAAGTATACCACAAAGAATGAAGGCAGTTCTGAAGGCAAAAGGGGGTCCAACCCGGTACTAGTAGGGTTTACCTAATAAAGTGGCCAGTAAGTTTATATATATATGTATACATATGAAAAAGTATATATAAATAAATCCTGCAGACATTACTACATACTAAAATACTGCCACCCTTTTGATCAGTAGTATTTCCCTAGCCCTAGACTGGTGAGAGTTTTTGTTTGCCATCACTTGGCCATATTAATCAAGTGGCTGATATTATCTTGCATAGGATTATATCGTTTCATGTTATGTTATTCCATAGGGCTGATTCATCAAAATGTCTTAATAGCTCTTTGCTTCATGAATCAGGCTCACAGAATAACCTAGTTTGAAGTGATATCATCACACATGAGATTATATCACCAATTTAATCAATATTCCCATTAATGTCCGTGTCTACAGAGTCATACTGTATTTTTAGTGCATTATTTTGTCATTGCACTGGCTATGCATAGTTCTTGAATTTTCCACTACTGTAATAATAATTATTTCATTTTTTTTTTTTTCTTAAAGTTTGGGTTGATATATTGATCAAGTTACATTTTTATCGACTTGAATTATTCTCTGTCAAATTGTGCAAAGGAATTTTCTCCCTGCTAAATGTGCATTTTGTAGACAGCTGGGGTTGCCACATGTTATGAACAAAATACCAGACACCAAAACACACTTTTGAAATATAGGTGGGAGTCAAAGTTGTAATCCAGCACTGTTGGACCACTCTAAATAAATACAAAATACACAAAGTGTTTTGAGACATAAAGAGTTAATCAAAAATCCACCACCCTTCCTTTGTCCTACTGGACCCTCATATTTCATAAAAAGTCTTCGCCACTCCTTGTCCAACTCTCATGATAAATTACAAAAAACTATGAACCCTCACCTTGTACCAGATGCCTATTAAATTAAATAACACCATCCTTAAAGAAACTCCCTACTCTTTCCTTGTCTCATAAGAAAGGACCCCCATTTCCTGGTTTCATATCTATTCAAAAGTCCTGAAACCAAGGAAAGAAATGTTGCCCTTTTGACATTTGTAATGTTCGGTGTTATCCGTTATTTCAATCAATGGATAGTCTAACTAGTCCAATGTCAGAACACCCTCCAACCCTACATATGTTCACCCTCCAGATATACTGTAGGTCAACACTGCCAGCCATTGGAAGATGAATCTTGACCAAACCGATACAGAAGACCACATTTCCCTTGTATTTCCAGAGTACCCTTACATATATTAGATATTCATGCTGAATGGCTACATTAAAGTGATTAGTTTTCAGCATTGCACATTTTGCATAAGTGCCCTTATTTCAAGAGACCATCTGGTAACCCTTGTGGGAATAGATGATTAGGTTACCATATCTTTAACTAAGGATAAGCGTTGAAAATTTTTATCTTAAGGTTTCAATGAAATAATTCTCACCCAACAAGTTGTGCCCGTACTAAGGAATAATTGGTCACTTGACTAAAGTTACAGATGTCATAAAAGCTTTTAGTGAAAGTATACATTTTTTAGAGTAGATTACGTTAGATTACTAGTATGGGTATGGGTCGATTTCCTGTTAAAGAAATGTATTTGGGCATGTTCAAACATATAGTCTTATGTTATTAATATTGGACTTTGTACTTTTAAATGCAAGTATGAGTCTCGTGTAATTTCACATTGGCATGAAAAGAAAACTATTTCATGGGTATTTTGGTAGAAGGATAATTTTCCAGCTCGTAAAAAAAATGAAAATTCGCATGAAACCTTCCAGGGAATTTATTGTAAAAAGCACTGAATAATAAAACATTATGTGACA